>VWZI01017426.1:165484-211035 GCA_013396835.1 Psilopogon haemacephalus | reverse complement strand
CCTTCTCCCCCTTTCCCTCCAGTCTCTCCAAGCAGTGGAGCTGCTTTCCCCCTCCCCGTTCTGCCCCCAGTGCCTGCCGGCAGCGCGGCAGCAGGACACTGTGTGGGTGTCTGTTTACTCACGAGGAGCTCATTGAGAAGAAAGCTGAGGTGGATGACTCTGAGTTTTCATTGCTCGTGACTCTGCATGAGAGCTCCACAAACATCTGCCAGAGCCCTCTGGAACAGCTTCCCTCATTTCTGCCCTTCTGCAGTCCGATTCCTTCCTTTCTAGTGGCATGGAGCTGTTATGGGAGGTTGCAGCAGTAGTAGGAAGGCTACAAAGGGTAAGTCTTCAGTAGAGGTTTCCATGGGAGGCTGAAGGACTTGAGTTTGATGTTGTTGTAGAGGCTGGAACACAACCAGCAGCTCTGACAATAAGCAGCCATCCCTGCATGGACCCTGTTCAGGTGATGAGCATGGAGGAAAACTCAGCAGGGCAGAAATTCTCTGCATTGGTTCAGGAATCACAGAATGGTTTGGGTTGGAAGGGACCTTAAAGATCATCCAGTTCCAATCCACTGCCACAGGCAGGGACACCTCCCGCTAGCCCAGGCGTCATCCTACCTGGCCTTGAACACCTCCAGTGAAGGGGCATCCACAACATTTCTGGGCAGCCTGTTCCAGTGTCTCCCCACCTTCACTGTCAAGAATTTCTTCCTAATCTCCAGGAAGCTGCCCTCGTTCAGCTCAAAGCCATTCCCTCTCATCCTGTCACCACAAGCCATTGCCAAAACTCCCTTCCCAGCTCTCCTGTAGCCCACTTCAGTTACTGAAATGCCACCAGAAGGTCTTCCTGGGGCCTCCTGTTCTCCAGGCTCCCCAGCATTCCCAGTCTGTCCCCACCAGGGAGGTGGTTCAGCCCTCTGATCATCTTTGTGGCCTCCTCTGGACCCCTTCCAGCAGCTCCATGTCGCTCTTATGCTGGGGACACCAAAACTGGAAGCAGGATTGGAGGTGGGGTCTCGGGAGAGTGGAGTCAAGGGGCAGAATCCACCTTCTTGCCCTGCTTTCTTTCACTGTTTCCATTTCCTGCACGTTTTGCTTTCTGATGAGGCTCAGGTGGTGGCACTTAGCTGTTATTGTGAGGTGACCTGCAGCATCCCTCTGGGCTTTGCTGGCTGTCACATCCCAGTTGGCTGTGCTTGGGCTCCAGTGACCTGCACGTGGGTGCTAGCTGCAGGGATCCTGGGCTATATTTTGCCCACAAAGGCTCTTTAGGCAGCATTAGACCTTTAAGCTGCATGGAGCTGTGCCAGTGCCAGCCTGAGCGCCACTGCTTGTTCTAATCTTTGTCAGTGATGAAGTGGCAATGAGGCACCTGCTGCAGGTTTGCTGATGACACCGAGCTGCGTGGTGTACAGGACTCACTTAAGGGAAGGGATCCACCTTGAATGATCTTGACAGGCTTGAGAAGTGGGCCACTGCCAACTGCATGAGGCTCAACACACCCAAGTGCAAGGTCCTGCATCTGGGTCAAGCCAATCCCAGGCACGGATCCAGACTGGGTGCAGAGCAGGTTGAGAGCAACTCTGGAGAAAGAGACTTGGGGGTGTTGGTTGCTGAAGAGCTCCCCATGAGCCAGCAGTGTTCTCATGCAGCCCAGAAGGCAGCCCTGTGCTGGGCTGCAGCCAGAGCAGTGAGGGACAGTAGGGCAAGAAAAGGGATCCTGCCCCTTGACTCTGCTCTGCTGAGACCTCACCTTCAGTACTGCCTCCAGGTCTGGTGTCCCCAGCATAAGAAGGACAGAGCTGGTGGAGAGAGTCCAGAGGAGGCCACTAAGAAATCCAAGGGTTGGAGCAACTCTGCTATGAGGACAGGCTGTGGGAGCTGGGATTGTTTAGCCTGGAGAAGAGAAGACTCCAGGGGGACCTTAGATCTGCCTTCCAATAGCTGAAGGGATCCTCTAGGAAGGCTGCAGAGGGACTTTTCCTCAGGGTGTCTACAGACAGAACAAGGGGGAATGGCTTGAAGCTGAGGGAGAACAGGGTTAGACTGCATCTTGGGAAGAAGTTCTTCAGTGTGAGAGTAGTGAGACTCTGGAATAGGCTGCTCAGGGACGTTGTGGCTGCCTCCTGTCTGTGGGTGTTGAAGGCCAGGTTGGATGAGGCCTTGAGCAGCTGAGTCTAGTTGAGAGGTGTCCCTGCTCATGGTGGGGAGGTTGGAGTAGATGAAGTCTGAGGTCCCTTCCAACCTGAGCCATTCTGTGATTCTCATCCTTGCCCAGTTTAGGTGGGCAGATCAGCACCACTGCTGAGCAAGCTCTCATGGGACAGCGTTTGGAATGCTTCAGATAAACCCAGGGGGCAGCAGCCTCCTGCGTGGCTCCAGGGACTTGCGTTTGTGCTGCTCAGTGCCCTACAGCAGACATCTGCCTGCAGCCTGGCACAGCTCTTGGTGAGGTGCCAGCTCCGGTCCTCAGAGCTTGGTGAGGACAGCAGCTGAGGGCTGGAGAATCCTCTTGGAGAAGCCCAAAGCACCAGGAGGGCTGTTGAGGAACAACTGAGGGAGCTGGGGTTGGTTAGCGTGACGAAGAGCAGGCTGAGAGGAGACCTTCTGAAGCCCCACAGCTACCTGAAAGGAGGTTGGAGTGAAGCAGGGTTGGTATCTTCTCACAAGTAACTAACAACAGGAGAAGAGGAAATGCCCTCAAGCTGCACCAAGGGAGGTTTAGGCTGGATGTTAGGAGAGCAATTATCCACCAGAGCAAAGTGTGGAGGAGAGCAGTATGGCCTGGGCTTGTGGTTGGTTGCAGGTCTTCATGCAAGCTGATGGTGACTGGAGATACTCAAGACTGGCCTGATGGTGATTGGGTTTTGTCTTCTTCATGGCTGCTGTTCTCAGGGGGCTTTGTTCTCCTGTCTGATGTTCTCAGAGGGCCTTGTTCTCCTTGTGGCTGGTGTTCTCCAAGGGCTTTGTTCTCTTCCTTGCTGATGTTCTCAGAGGGCTTTGTTCTCCACCTGGCTGATGTTCTCAGAGGGCTTTGTTCTCCTTGTGGCTGGTGTTTTCCAAGGGCTTTGTTCTCTTCCTTGCTGATGTTCTCCAAACGCTTTGTTCTCCTCCTGGCTGATGTTCTCAGAGGGCTTTGTCCACCTGATGTCTGTTGTTCCCTCCTGCAGTTCCGGTACAAGAGGCGTGTGTACACCCAGACCTTGCTGGATGACAAGCAGTTTGCCAAGCTCCATACCAAGGTAAGGCTGGAATCCAGCTGACAACATCATGTTCTACCAGAACATTCAGCACTGGTGGTGACATATCACAGGTTTTGGGTTCCTGGTAAAGCCTGGGATTGGTTTAGATGAGGGTGGAAGCTGAAGGATCTCATCTGAGCCCACACAAGTGTGTTGTTGGTGGAGGGTCTTCAGGGTTAGCTTGGCACAGGGTGGTGAGGCAGAGGAGCACATGACAGGCCTCCTGAAGAGAAGGAGCTTTGTTGTGTGGTGTGGAGGAGTCACTGAATGCCTGGGGAGCACAATTGTGGCATTGTGGAGCAGGCCTCCCCTTCCCTTAGCCAGCGGCTGCCACCTGCCTCCACCTCGAGTGAGGCCTCCTGCCTTTGTCTGGGGTTCAGCCCAAGTGTTGGATCAGGGCTTGGTTGGTGGCATCCACATGTGGAGTGGAAAAGTGCTCCTGGTATGCAGCAGCCTCCATGTGTGGTGGACAGTGATGGTAGAATGGTTTGGGCTTGAAGGGACCTCCAAAGGTCATCCAGTTCAACCCCCCTGCAATCAGCAGGGACATCCTCCACTAGAGCAGGTTGCTCACAGTCTTGTCTAGCCTCACCTTGAGTATCTCTAGGGATGAGACCACCAAACCACCAGGCTCTGTGCTCCAGCTGCACAGGGATGATGATGGTGACCAGGACATGTGTTAGCTGGATGCCTTCTTGCATTACTCTTCCCCTGTGGTGGTCTCACGTTGCCACTTCTTAGCCAAGAAATTAAGACCAATAATCGTGGAGAGCTTTGGAAACATCAGGAGATTTTTGCTGCTACTAAGAATTGTGCCTTGAGAGGTCTGGTGGCCTCCTGGGGACTTTGGTGGTTCCTAAGAGCCAGCTGGAGGAAGGAGGTGGACTTCGGCATCCTGGTGACTGTGGCGCAGCTGAGTGCCACCAGGACATCTGCAGCCCTCCATCAAACTCCTTTCCTGGGAGAGTTCATGGGGAGGACCTGAGACCGGGTCTGATGGCTGGGACAGCCTGATAGGGCTGGCCCAGTGCTGGAGAAGACCACACGGAGAGGCTTTGGGGGGATCCCTTTAGGAAGGAGGAGAGGGTTTGGCCAGGACCCCAGAGCTCCTTGACAGCTCCCATGTTGCTGTGCATCATGAACCACCTCAGAAACTCCTGTTGCAGAGCAACCACACTGGTCAAAGGCAGGACAGCCTCTTGGTTGGTCTTGTGCCTTCTGATGGGACCTGGACTATTGGATGGTCGACCCTTCTCAGCTGCTCTTGTCTAGGAGCGAGTGAAGAAGAAGAGCTCCCAAAGGGAAGTGAACATCTTGGTTGACAGAAGCAGGTCCTCAGTGTTTGGTGGGCAGAAGCAGGTCCCCAGCCTTTGGTGGGCAGAGAAACAAAATTACTGTCAGGGTTCAGGTTCGACACAGGAAGTTAAAAGTCAGGAGGCCTCTGTCTGGTGGCAGAAGAATCTCCAGGCAGCAGATCTGGAAAGCTCTCATCATCTTCCTGGTGCCAGGAAGTGTGACTCATGGTCCTCATGAGCCTGTTTGATGAGACATAGTCTGCTGGAGGAGGGCTGGAGATGGCTGCCCCAGGGATACCCAGGGCAGCAGCAGCATCTGAGGACTTCCCCATCAGGCATATAGTAGCCTTCAATCAGGGAATCATAGGATGGGATGGAAGAGACCTTTCAAGCTCCAGTCCAACCCCCACCCCTGCACTCAGCAGGGACATCCCCAACCACAGCAGGTCGCTCACAGCCTGAATCAACTTCACCTGGAATGCTTCCAGGGATGGGACATCTCCCACCTCTCTGGGCAGCCTGGCACAGGCTCTCACCACCCTCGGGGCAAACATTTCTCCCTCCTCTCCATTCTGAAGCTCTCTCTTTGAGTTTCAAACCATCACCCCCGGTCCTGCCACAACAGGCCCTGCTCAAAACTCCATCCCCATCCTTCTAAGCACTGAAATGCCACCAGAAAGTCTCCCTGGAGCTTTCTCATCTCCAGGCTCAACCCTGCCAACTCTCCCAGCCTGGCCTTCCAGCAGAAGGCTTCCAGCCCTCCCAGCACTGCTGTGGCCTCCTCTGGCCCTGCTCCAATACGTCCCTACCTGTGCTGAGGTGTCCAGAAGAACACAACCACCTGTTGACATGAACAATAGAGGACAGCTCTCCCCAGGTGCTCCAGAGCTTCTCCAAAGCCATTATGGAAGTTCCACCATACAGCTCCAGCCCAAGCCTGGCTCTTTCTGGACAGGAGCTCAACATGTTCAGAGAGATGCAACTCTTGGCTGGGACAGCAATGAGCTGCAACCAGCAAGGGAGACAAAACCTGCTGCAGGTCGGGGAGGGTGGAAGAGGACCTCAAGGAGAGATTCCCACATGGCATTGGCTGTGGGCAAATCCATCAGCCTGCCCCTGTAAAAAGTAAAAGAGGAGGCAATGGAGGCAGGCTGATGTGGAAGAGAGCTGTGGGTGGGACAGGTCCAGCAGGACATCAACATTTGGCACAGCCACAAGGACAGCAAAGGCCCCAGGAACACAGCAGACAGAAGACTGAGGCCACCTAATAGATGGGACAGTGATGAAGGCCAAGACCAACCACAGCCTGGCTTGGTGCTGGAGTCCTCCCTGCTGGTTTTTAACCTGTTTGAGTTCCAAACCATCACCCTTGGTGCTGGCACAACAGGCCCTGCTCAAAACTCTGTCCCCAGCTTTCTTTAAGCCCTGAAAAGCTACCAGAAAGAGGCTTCTCCAGGCTGAGCTCCCCCGACTCTCCCAGCCTGACCTCACAGCAGAGGGCTTTGAGCCCTCCCAGCATTGCTGTGTCTTCCTCTGACCCTGCTCCAACAGTTCCAAGTCTCTGCTGTGCTGAGGACTCCTGAGCTGTCTCCAGCACTGTGGGGTGTGTGTGTGGGGGTGTCTCAGCAGAGCAGAGGGGCAGCATCCCTTCCTTTGACCTGTTGACCCCATGACGTGGTGATGGTTCAGATGTTGGTTACATCAGGTCTGGCTGCCCCAGCTTGCTAGGAGTGGACCACTTTGACCAAACTGGCTGAAGCTGCCCTTGAGAGACTGCAGGCAGATGTCCATGGGCTGTCCAAGATAGGGGCTGCTCATCAGTAGCTAAAGGAATGGGGCCAGACTTTTCTCACTGGTACCCAGGGACAGGCCAAGGGGCAAGGGGCACCAGGTGGAAGCCAGGAGGTTCCATCAGGAGCAACTTGTTGTCTTTGAGGGTGCTGGAGGCCTGGAGCAGGCTGCCCAGAGAGGTTGTGGAGTCTCCTTGTCTGGAGAGCTTCCAAGGCCACCTGGCCATTGTGACCCAGGACAACTTGCTGTGGGTGTCCCTGGTGGAGCAGGGGGGTTGGACTGGATGAACTCCTGAAGTCCCTTCCCACCACATCATGCTGGGGCACTGGGATCTCAGGCCAGTTGGAGTGGTGCTTTTGACATCTAAAGAGGGAACTGAAGGGCAGGTGCAGGAGCAAAAGAATGATGCAGAGGCCCCCTTGGTCCCCTGATGTCCCTCTGTAGATGCCTGCTCCTCATCATGGTCCTGTGCACTACATGGGCATTGATGGTGCCAGGCATGGAATTTCCCTCTGGGGGGAAATCAATGGCTGCCCTTCATTTCCAGATGAAGAACAAAGTAGGTCCAGTTGGCCAAGGCCTCAGACAGATCCCACAGCAATAATTTGCCATGTGCAGAGGCTTCACCACTTCATTGTCACACAGGAGAATGCTTAGAGCTGTCGGCACGGGGGGCAGTGTGGGCAAGGGGCTGACAGCCTCAAGGGCATCGACCATGAATGGTGACCCTGCCTGGGCTGGTGCCTCCATGTGTCCTGTGGACACTGGCATGGTTCTTTGTGGGACTGTCATGGGCCATTCATGGTGAACCTGCCTGGGCTGGTGCCCCTGTGCGTCCTGGTTCTCCATGGCACTGTGATTGTCAAGGGCATGGGCCACGTGGTGACCCATCCTGGGCTGGTGCCTCCATGTGTCCTGTGGCCACTGGCCTGGTTCTCTGTGGCACTGTCATGGGCCATGTGTGGTGAACCTGCCTGGGCTGGTGCCTCTGTGTGTCCTGTGCCCTATGGCTCTCTGTGGAGCTTTCAGTGCCATTCTTCGTCAATTTTAGTGGGGCCACTCATGAGGCATCATCTATTGGGTTGGGTTGCATCGTCTGCTGCACACTGCAGGGAAGGGAAGAGATGGTCTTGGGGAAGGGGAAGAGGTGGGTTTGGGGAGGGGAAGAAGCATGTGGACAGTTTGGAGTGGGAGGAGGGTTCAAGCTTTGCAGTTGGATGGTGGTGGGAAGGAGGTATTTTGGGATGGCATCTTGGAGGCATTGCTGGAGCTGCCAGGCCCTGTCTGCATCGTTGCTGCTGGCAGCAGCTGTGGCTCCCTCAGTTCCTCTGTGGCTGCAGCAGCTGATGGGATGCTGAAGCACCAGGTGGACCTTGCTGAGGTGGACTTTGCTTTGCTTTGCATAACTTGTGAGGCTGGAGGAGGTCCTGGAGAAGAAGCACCTGTGAGGGTTACCACCTGAGAAGGCAGCTCTTGGGGCCTGGTGCAGTAGGTGCCAGTTATCTTGTTGGTGCTGTGGGAACTGCTCCCAGTAGCACCTCCCAGTTCTACCCTCTAAATGGCCTCCCCTTGCTTGTAGCCATTGTCTCATGGCTGTGTTGGCTCTGTTCTGGTAAGCCTAACTGAGTTGGTGTGGTCTTGAGGGATGTGTGGAGCACCCAAGACTGGATGGGGTGATGAGGATGGGGAGCAGGACCATGCTTGGCACTAAAAGGTCAGCCATGGTGGAGCCCTGCTCCTCTTGGCTCTTGCCCTTTGAATATCTCCAGGGTTGGGGCCGCAGCTACCTACCTGGGCAACCTCTTCCAGCGTTCCACCACTGTCATGGTAAAGAACCTTGAGCAGTTGGTTTGAATTGTTCCCTCAGCCAATGGCTCAGAGCTTCTGCTGTGTCAGACTCCTTCTAGGCTGCCTTTCCTCAACCCCCATCTAGCCTGCAACCAAAAGTCTGAAGATTTGGACTGGTTGGATGTTCTCATGCTGTTATCCCCTCCTGGCAGTTTCCAAACTCCAGGAGAGTTGTCCAAAATAGAAAGGAGACAAAAAGAACCCACAAGGAACCAACCCACAAAGAAGCAGGTGAACTGAAAGGAGAGGCTTTGGGCACCTGGTCCTCTTGGGATACCAAGGCAAGGAGCCAGGTGGACCTAAAGGAAAGGCTTTGAGGCACTGGTCCTCTTGGGACAAGAAAGGTTGGTCTTTGGCCAAAGACAGAAGGTCCCACCAAGAATGAGGCCCTATTGGCAGCAAACAGGGTGGCCGAACATTAATGGTTGGTGTCTGAGGAACTCCATCTGTGCTTTGAAGTGCTGGAAGCTTCCTGGGCAGATGGCTGTGAAACATTCTTAGATGGAGTTTGGAGCCCAACACAAGGTGCCCAATGTTGTGGGGTCTCTGTTGGAAACCACAGTGTCTACACCCAGTTGATGTGCCTTGAGGAGAAGATTTGGAAGGCCCACGTGGATTTGTGGCATACCCTCAGGTGCCCTGGTTTCTGGTGGGTGCCACCCCATTGCTCTTGATGGTTGCCTTGGAGTGTCTCCTGACTGGCCACTGGTCTCTGGTGGCTTCTTCCTTCACACTGAGAGGTTAACCCTGTGTGTTGTGTGTTCTCCTGCCTATGTCATGTCTGCAGGCAAACCTGAAGAAGTTCATGGAGTACGTGCAGATGCTAAATGTGGAGAAGGTCTGCAGGATGCTAGAGAAGGGTCTGGACCCCAACTTCCACGATCCAGATACTGGAGGTGAGACTGCTTTCCGAAGAGAGGGGGCGGGTGGCAGAGCAGGGCTGGAGCAGAGAGTGTCTAGGGGACACTGTGGTGGTGTGGAGGAGTGGTTGGTTTGGAGGGCTTCTGCAGGAAGTGATGTGGTGTCTGGGACATGGGAAGGTTTGCATTTCATCCAATGCTCTGGGTTGGAAGGGACCTCCAAAGGTCCTAATTTCTTAGTGAGATGTCCTCTTCTCATCCTTGGGTCTTGGCAGCAAGAGGTTATAGAAGGCTCTTGGAAGAAGGTGGTGTTGGGGAGGAAGGATGCAGAACCAGGGAGCACAGCATGATGTGAAGGAGCTTTGTGGCCACCCCACAGTCAGTGGGTTCTGGAGGTGGACGTAGAGGAGAGGCTTTGGGACATTTGGTCTACCAGGGAAGAAAAGGCAAAGAACAAGGTGGACCTAAAGCAGAGGCTTTGGGCACCTGGTCCTCTGTCTTAGGCTGTCTCTAGGGCTGGATGGAAGCAAATTGCAGCCCGTGAAGCAGTCAGAAAGTTTAAGATGGATTTCAGGTGTCCAGAAGATAAAATCTTGGTGTCAGGTTCCCTCTGTTTTCTTATTTTTCATATTTTCATCTGTTTTTAACCTTCTCTCTGTGAGCAAAAATCACCTCAGAGAAGTCTGGTGGCTGTTGGGGTGTCAGCAGGGTCCAGGTGGTGAGAAGTGAGCTTCAGACACCAGCACCTTTCCCTT
The DNA here is from genome assembly GCA_013396835.1 of Psilopogon haemacephalus. NCBI lineage: Eukaryota > Metazoa > Chordata > Aves > Piciformes > Megalaimidae > Psilopogon > Psilopogon haemacephalus. The sequence goes on along the minus strand of VWZI01017426.1, from coordinate 201,257 downwards.
CCTGATGGGGCAGTGAGGGAGGGCCTTTCCCTGTCTGCCCTCTGTGAAGTCTGCTCTTCTTCCCAGAGCAATCACTGCTGCTGTGGTTCTGAAGTGAGGCAGCTTGGTAGTGTCTGTGGTAGGGTTGGTCTTGGTGTGTGAGTTGTGGGCACCCTCCCACCCCATGATCAGGCTTCCAGGCTGGTGGTTAATTTCTTGTGCCTCTGGTTCAGGCTGGGGGGTGGCTTTCAGGTTGTTCCTGAAGCTGTGAGTTCCTCTGGACTTGGCAGTTCCATGTGTCCAGAAGCACATTTCAGCACTGAGATCAGGTGGTGGAGTCGCCATTGACATCTCTCACCCCTCCATGCCAACTGCCTCTGCCAGCTCCTGGGCTGGGTAAGTGGCAGCTGATGCAACCAGAGCCTGGCAAGAAGCCTTTGAGCAGTGCCCAGGAGGATCTGTGATGTTTAATTGTTGGTGCCACCTCTGTCTGAACCTGCCAGGGTGTCCTGAGGAACAGCTGCTCACATGAGAACCAGCTTAGAACATGGAGCACTAGCACTGTCCACCCTGCAGTGTGGCCAAGGAGCTCAGCTTCAGCTGCCTTTTGGTTTTGCCCAAGACCTTCCAAGCATTTGGAGGGATCTTCCCTTACCAAGAAAGTAATCTCCTCTTTTCTGGAGCTGCGTCAGCTTCTCAGAGTGAGTTACACTGCAGAGAGCTGCTGGAGAAAATCACAGAATCAAAGAATGGAGTTGAAAGGGACCTCCAAAGCTCCTCCAGTCCAACCTCTCCTGCAGCCTGCAGGAACATCCTCCACCAGGGCAGGTTGTTCAGAGCCCTTGTGGAGCTTGACCTTGAATATGTCCAGACGTGGCCTCAACTACCTCCCTGGGCACTTTGTTGCAGTGTTCTACCAGCCTCATGCTAAAGAACTTGTTCCTAACATCCACTCTAAATTTGCTCTGCTCTCATTTCAAACCATTGTCCTTGTCCTGTCACCACAGGCCTTTGCAAGCAGCCCCTCTGCAGCCGTCTTTCAGCCCCCTTCAGCTACTGGAAGATGCTGTGAGAGGTTTGGATCTGATGGGGTTTTGAACCCAGATGTTACTCCACAGAGGGGCAGGAGCAGGGCCTTGAGCACTGTTAGACACAGAGAGGAGGGAGAAAGGAGAAGTACCTGATCCAAGCAGTACCTTGGGTCTGGTTGAGCAGCAAGGGTGAAACCAGAGTGATGAAGATGAGTTGTTGGGTCAGGAGGAGAGTGGACAACTTGCTGCTGGAGTCCTGATTCTTGTGCAAGCCCACTTCATCACTGATTGGTTTGGTCTGTTTGGTGGGCTTGGAGGGGGGTGACACAGCCAAGAGTTTTTCTAACCCTACTTCCAGCTGAGACTCTTCCCAGTGCTGCTCTGTGCTGAGAACACCAGGTATGAGCTCTGAGGTGTTCAGCATTGTTGGGGGGCAAAGGAAGGAGATGTCCTTGGCTTCCCCAGAGTGGGCTGGCGGGAGAATTGACCACCAACTTCTTTGAGTTGCTCTTTTAAGGTGAGCAAAGCCACTTCTTGCAGTCTGTCTTTGTTGGCCAAGTGGTGGAGATGGTCTGGGGGTAGTCAAGATGAAAGGTGTCTAGTGGAAGTCCTTGCCCATGGTAGGGGTGTTGGAACTGGACTTTAAGGTCCCTGCCAACCCAAACCACTCAAGGAATCTGTGAAGGTGTCCAGGTGGTCAAGCTGGAAGGTGTCCAGTGGGAGGTGTCCCTGCCTGTGGCAGGTGGGATGTAACCAGCTGATCTTTAAGGTCTCTTCCAACCCAATCCATTCTAGGAGCCTATGAACCTGCTGGTCAGAAGTTGTGCTTTCCTGGGTTTAAGACCAGATGGAGCTGTCCCACATCCAACCTGACCTGCTGTATCCCACAGGATGCTCAGAGGTGTTCTCCAGCAAGCATCAGTCTTGACTGGAGAGGGGCGAGCAGCAGATCCTTGCCTCTTCTGCCTTGGTCAGTTAAGCACTCTCTGCTTAAAATTCTGGTGGCATTTGAAGTGTTGTGCTTCAGCTTCCAGCTGTCTCCTGCTCCATCTTCTAGATTAAAGAGCAAGTTGGTGCTGCTCTGGCTCCACATGGAGGTGTTTACCCACGGCAATAAGTCAACATTCCATCTCCCTTCTCTTAATTAAAGAAAGGCCAAGCTTCTTCACTCTTTCTCTGAAGGGATTTTCTCCAACTTTCCTCTTATGGAATCAAAGAATGGCCTGGGTTGAAAGGGACCTCCAAAGGTCATCCAGCCCAACCCTCCCACAGACACCAGGAACATCCTCCACTATAGCAGGCTACTCAGAGCCTTGTCCAGCCTCACCTTGAATATCTGCAGAGATGGGGCGTCAGCTGCCTGCTTGGGCAACCTATTCCACCATCCTCATCCTGTCATGTCATACTGGTGGCTCCTGTGTCCCTGCAGGTAGCAGGCAGCTCCAAAGCTGGTCCCAGAAGTGCAGGCGTGGTCTCAGCAGAGGCAGAAATTGTTTGTGGGTGGTTGTGCATGATCCTGCTCAGCTCAGGGTTTTTGACATCCCAGCTGCAGCCTGCTGGGCTTTCAGGAAAGCAGCAGGAGGAGTTGAGTGCATTTACAAGGAGGTCTTCTACAGCCATGTGCAGCAGTGGAAGAGTTTGCCCCAGCATGGTGTGAGGACAGCCAGCAGCAAGCAGAAGTCACTGAGGAGAAATGCTGGCTGTGCCTGGTGGTGTCCCACCACCTCCTGCTTGCTGCTAGAAGCCTCTGCCTGGGCTGCTTGGGCCTCTCCTGTGGTCAGACTCTGGCAGTCCCTGGAGAGGTTAAAAAATAAGTACTGGCACTTTGGGCCAACGTCTAGTGGCCATGGAAGTGTTGGACTTGGTGGTCTTGGTTTTTCCCTCCCTTTGTGATTCTCTGAAGCAGTCCATGGGCAGTTCCTTGGTTACCAACCTGACTAAGCCATGGTCACACAGGGATGTATCTGCTGAGACTTCTGGCTTTAGCAGCTCAAAGCCACAGCTGCCACTGCTGGACCAGCCAGGGGCTGTGGTCAGGTGGTGAAGACACTGGGTGAAGGTCTAATGGCTCATGGGTTGTCCTCCTTGGGTTCAAATCTGCCCATTTTGGCTGCTTTAAAGCTGGTAGATGTAAGCAAGCTGGTGGCACCTCAGCCAGATGTGCAGCTGGAGATCAATGAGACATCACAGGCTGGAACTGAGGTGAAATGTTACCTTGTGAGGGTGAGGTTCTGCTCACGGCTGGTCCTGGCCATGGCTGGGCACTCTCTGTTGTTGGGTACTACTCTGTGGATGCTGGTGGTGGTGGTGCTGGGGTGCTGTGTCTCTCCCCCTGAAGGAGCAGCTCCTTCTCCACAGCTTGCTGCAGGGAGGTATGGAATGAGGACCAAGATTTTCACCCTCCTCTCCTCTTTGTCCAACTGGTGTGGCCAGATGTGTGCTTCACAGGGATTTAGGCTGGAAAAGAGCTTGAAGCTCATGGAGTCTAACCCTTGACCCAGCACTGCCAGGTCACCACCAAGCCATGACCTTCAGCTCCACATCTCCATGGCTTTAGAAGCCCTCCAGGGATGGGGTCTCCATCACTTCCCTGGGCAGCCTGGGCCCAGCCTGGACAACCCTCAAGGGGCAGAAATTGTTCTTCGTGGCCAACCTGAAGCTCCCCTGGGGCAACCTGAGGCCAGTTCCTCTCACTCCTCACATGGAGGAGGAGACCAATCCCACCCGGCTCCTTTCAGGGAGTTGTGGAAAGCCAGAAGGGCTCTCCCCAGCCTCCTTCTCTCCAGGCTCCAAAACCCCAGCCCCCTCAGCTGCTCCTCACAAGTTCTCCAGATCCTTCCCCAGCTCTGTCGCCCTTCTCTGGACCCATTCCATCCTCTCAACGTCCTTGGAATCCTCCCAGATCTGAACCTATTGCTGCAGCACAAGACCCAGCGATGTCCTTTCTGCCCTTGCTTGAGCCGCCATCAGGTTCCTCCTGCTCTCCTCTTGCAGGCCTCTCACCCGCACCCCACAGGCAGCCCCCGACCCGCTCAGACCATGGTGGCACAGAACCGGGAGCGGACCTGGGCTTTGTCACAGCAACCTTGAGCGGAATGGGCTGGGGGGAGGACCCGGCCTCACTGGAGGCCGGACCAGGTGCCCCTTTGGCGGTCGTGGAGGTGGCCTCTCTCAGCCGTGTCTCTTGGGGCTCTGCAGAGTGTCCCCTGACGGCGGCGGCCCAGCTGGAGCTCAGCGGCGAGATGCTCAAGGCCCTGCGCAACGGTGGAGCCCACCTGGACTTCCGCACGCGGGAGGGGATGACAGCTCTGCACCGCGCCGTGCGCTGCCGCAACCACACCGCGCTGCTGGTGAGCACCGCGGGGACGCCTCCTCCCGCATCAGCCGCTTCTCACCCCTCAAACGTCACCCAGTGCCAGCCCCACAAAGCTCATCCGGTGCCAGCCCCTCAAAGATCCAGTTCCAACGCCCCACCGTGGGCAGGGACACCTTCCACTAGAACATGTTGCTCAAGGCTTCATCCAGCCTGGCCTTGGACGCCTCCAGGTCGGAAAAGAGCTTTCAGATCGTGGAGTCCAATTCTTACCCCAGCACTGCCAGGGCACCACCAAACCATGGCTCTCAGCACCACAGCTCCATGGTTTTGGAACCCCCCCAGGGATAGGGACTCCAACACTGCCTTGGGCAGCCTGGGCCAGGCCTGGACAACCTTCAAGGGGCGGAAATTGTTCTTTGTGACCAACCTGGGCAGCTTGAGGCCAGTTCCCCTTGTCTTGTCCCTTGCTCCAACCTCGTTTCAGGGAGCCATAGTCCAGACGGTCTGTTCTTAGCCTCCTTCTCTCCAGGCTCAACCACCCCAGGTCCCTCAGCTGCTCCTTACAAGTTCTCCAGACCTTTCCCCATCTTGGTTGCCCTTCTCTGAAGCTGCAGGGCAAGGTGGGCACTTGTCTTGCAGACCCTGCTGGACCTGGGTGCCTCTCCAGACTACAAGGACAGCCGGGGGCTGACACCCCTCTACCACAGTGCCATGGTTGGGGGGGACCCCTACTGCTGTGAGCTGCTGCTGCACGACTATGCCCGGCTGGGCTGCATGGACGAGAATGGCTGGCAGGAGATCCACCAGGTGAGCTGGGCTCTGGCCAGGGTGACCTCTGTTCTCCTGCCGCTGGAAGGGGTCATTTCATCCCCTTGGGTGCTTTGGGTACTGGAGACACTGCCCAGCATGGGTAACCAGCACATGGGGTTTGAACGTGGTTCTGCCAGCTCTGGCTGCCATCCCAGGGCTATGCTCAGGCTGTTTTCTTCTGGCCTGGGTCAGGAATTTCTGAGACCCTCCTCAGATGATGGCTGGCTCATAGGACAATACTTTGGGTGCTTGGTCCAGTGCCTGAGACCTCCTTAGGTGGATCTATCCCTGCTTGACACATGGACACATGGACTTGGTGTAGGGAAGATGTGGGCTGAGAGTTAGGAGACCTGAGGTGGCTTTGTGTTTCAAGAGCAAGATCCTTTGGGAAAGGGGAGGAAGTGATGGTTTTGCTTAGAGTCCCCTTGCCTTGGACCATGGCCTGTCTCTGGCTGGTGGCCTCCCGAAGCACCCAGCTGTCAGCTCCTGCGAGGTGGCTGAGGTGGGAATGAAATGGGAATGATGTACTGGTTGTGACTGTCCTCCTTCCTGCCTCCATCCTCCACTGCCTTGGCAGCCTTTGGAGGGCTGCTGGGTCCTAGGCTGGATCTCACCACACCAGCTGACCTGGAGATGTGGGGCTGTCGTCCTCCTCTTTGCTTGCTTGTGCTTCAGGGCTCCTAAGTGTGGTGAGATAGCCAACGGCCTGGAGGAGGTCCTGGTGCAGCTGCTGCTTATCCAAGGTTTGATCTAGAGATCCAGGTCAGGGAGATGTTGCTGTAGGGAGCAGCAGGACCTCTGTGTGTGCACCTCAATGGGAGTTTCCAGCATGGATGAGGCCAGCAGAGAGATGTTCTAGGAGGCACCAGCTTCCTGCTGCTCTCTGATTGTCCTTTTTCTTCTCCCTGTTGGTGGTGGGGCCAGGCGTGTCGCTATGGCCACGTCCAGCACCTGGAGCACCTCCTGTTCTATGGAGCTGACATGGCTGCCCAGAATGCCTCAGGAAACACTGCCCTCCACATCTGTGCTCTCTACAACCAGGTGAGTGTGGTGAGGCCAGAGGACCAGCTTTTGGGGAGACACCAACCTGGCTGAGACAGAGAACACCAGCAGTGAGCTGAGTGCCTCCTCACTGCCCTTGCTTCCCCAAGCCCAGAGAGGTTCTTCTGGGTTGGATGCTCCTGAGATGAGCTGTTTCTGTGCTCATATCTCATAGCTCAGTTAGGGCTTTGTTGGGCATGGCCTGTGGTTGCTACCCTGCTCTGGGCAAGGTGTGTGAGGGGGGTTGTGGTGCTGCTCTACTCACCAGCAGCCCTAAATCCTTAGTGCTGATCTCTGAGCTTTGAAGAAGGCCATCAGGACACCGTCCCTGTTTTGTTCTCTGTGTGGTCACTAACCTCAAGTTCAGGAGAGAGGGAGGGTGGTGGAGAAACCCTTTCTGATCTCACATCCCTGCTGCTGTCTGAGGAGTGGAGGTCAGAGCTGAAGGCTTCCTCCTGCAGGGTTTGTTCCTTTCTAGAGGTTTTTCTGCCTTGTGTGGGTTTGGATTTCAAAGAGGATTTTCAGTCTCTGAGATGTCCGTGCCTGCTGCTCTGCTTTGCCATGGACAGTGGCACCCAGAGCCCACTGGTGGCTGTTGACAGGAGGCTGATGAGGTGGTTAGCTACCGTCTGCACATCAAGGACTTCCTGCAGCCAGCAGCCTGGTCACTGGGCTGGGAGGGCAGAGAGGCAGCCAAGAGCAGAGGAGCTCACAAATGAGCTGAGCTTTCATCATTTGGAGGGACCTGGGGCAGTGTGGTGGCCACTTTGCCCATAGCTGTGCCTCCTGGGCATGGCTGTGGTGCTGGGTGGCACAGAGCCATACACCACGACAGGTAAGAGGGCTGGGGTTGTTCAGTCTGGAGAAGAGAAGGCTCAGGGCAGACTTTGTTGCTCTCTACAACTGCCTGAAGGGAGGTTGTAGCCAGGTGGGGGTTGGTCTCTAATCCCAGGCACTCAGTGATAGAACAAGAGGACACAGCCTCAAGCTGTGCCAGGGCAGGTTTAGGCTGGATGTTAGGAAGTAGTTCTTCACAGTAAGAGTGATTGACATTGGAATGGGCTGCCCAGGGAAGTGGTGGAGTCACCATCCCTGGAGGTGTTTAAAAGGAGTCTGGATGAGGCACTTGGTGCCATGGTTTAGTTAATTAGAAGATGTTAGGTGATAGGTTGAACTTGATGATCTCAAAGGTCTTTTCCAACCTGCTTAATTCTGTGATTCAGGTGGACTCAGTCAGCCTGGAATCTTGTTCTTGCCAAAGGAGGCTTTCCAAGCACAGTGGAACCGTGATACTTGGCCACCAGCCCATGGTGCTAACTGTTGTCCTCCTCTTCTCCTTGCTTGGTTCCACAGGAGAGCTGCGCCCGGGTCCTCCTCTTCCGTGGGGCGAGCAAGGAGATCCGCAACTACAACAGCCAGACAGCTTTCCAGGTGAGCTCCAGGGCCTGGCCCAGCACCTCAGCTGACCTTTGAAGTCATCTGAATGCAAACTGAGCACGTTTGTCCCACAAAAGAGCATGCAGGACCTGCTGTGTCCTCACCGTGAGTCGGTCTGGGGAGATGTTTCTGAGCATGAGGAGCTCCCAACTGCTGCTGTGGCTCCAGCAGATGACTGCATGGCTTAGGGGCTTGTTGAGCTGATGTCTCCGTCAGGACTTGAGACCACGTCCCTCACAAGCTGTGTTACTTGTTGGCTCGGGTGCTAAGAGGAGATATGGGGCCTTGAAGGTCCATCTGGACATATTTCAAGGTGGCCTGGTGTCTCATCACGTGTAGGAAGGTGAGGGTGAAGCCACCTCTTAGCTGATGGTTGGCTAGTTGGAGCTGGTGGAGCATGATAGTTGGGTGTCATCTGTATGACAAAGTATGGAGAGGAAGCTTCTGCTGCCCTCCGTAGTGGCCCAGGCAGTGTGGGGTGATTGGTGGTGGTGCAGAACTCTCCCACCACCGAGGGACTGGTGGGACCTTGCTAAGCTGAGCTCACACTGTGGTGGGCTCAGCTTAGAACCTTCCTCTGGCTGTTCCATGTCATCTCCTGCCTTAGGTGGTGGGTTTGATGTGGCAAGATCTGCTTTGCTCAGGGGCTGGGGCTTGAGGATGGTCGCACCTGACTGCTTTGATTGAAGGGATCTCCAGGGAAGGTCTTCTCAAAGGCCACTGCTGCCTCCTTCAGCTGAGCTTTTGGAGTCAAGAAGCTGGAGAGATGGGGCAGCTCTTTTGCTCTGGGCATCTAACTGGACATGGGAGATGGTGGAGGTAGAGAAATGGTTCCTGCTCCTGCATTTTGTTCCTGCAGAATCTTGGTGGGTCTTCACGATGGCCAAGCCATGTTTGTTTCCTTTTTTTTGGAGGCTTGCATGTTCTGCTCCAGAGCTTGAAGACTGTGGTTGGTATCACCCAACCAGCTTTTTTATGGGCAAATCCAACCCAGAAGTTGCTGGTCTTTGGTCACCTCCCATCTTTCAAAGGGAAGATCGTCTCCCATGCCATGCTTGGGGTTGCTTCAGTGTGTCATTATGTCACAGTCCTCTACTGAGTCACTTTCTCACCTTGTCACCTTCTCATGGCCATGGTGATGTGTTGCTGCCTTCCTACCATGGAGTTCCAGCATGGCAGAGGAGACTTGAGCCTCCACCCAGCAGGTCTGTGGCTGCTGGAGATTCCACAACCACCTCTGGTGCTGTCCTCTGGTCAGGGCGCTGCTGGCAATTTGATGAGTCTGCTTTGGGTGACCTGAGGTGACTCCAGATGGCCCTGAGATGTTCAGAGGGGTCAGTGTTGTCATCTGCTCAGTGACCTGCCCTGGGGCAGTCAGCCTAGGCTGGCACTGATCTTTTGCTGTGCTGAGTTCTTGCTGCCAAGGGGCTTGACCCCCACTGCTGGAGCTGAGAGTGGTTGGGACAAGGCTGCTGGCAGAGGTCTCCCCTCTGTGGTTGGTGGCAGGGTGCATTTAGGGTGAGAGCTTTCTCAGAGCATCTCCCCAGCTTCTGGCAAACTGCATCTCTGTGTTTCTGAGCCAGCTTTGTACCTGAGCTCCCTCCAACAGCTCTTGGATGGTGCTGGATGGAATCTTGGAGTTGTTTAGGCTGGAAAAGACCTTTTAGATCATGGAGTCTAAGCATTAACCCAGCACTGCCAGGTCCACTGCTAATCCATTGTCCTCTGCATCACATCTCCAGAACTTTGAAATCTTCCACAGATGGGGACTCCAACACTGCCCTGGGCAGCCTGGACAACTCTCAAAGGGCAGAAATTGTTCTTTGTGGCCAACGCGAATCTCCCCTGGGGCAACCTGAGGCCACTTCCTGTTGTCCAGGCCCTTGTTTCTTAGGAGAAGAGACCAACCCCCACCAGGCTCCAGCCTCCTTTCAGGGAGCTGCAGAGAGCCACCAGGTCTCCCCTCAGCCTCCTCCTCTCCAGGCTCAACAGCCCCAGCTCCCTCAGCTGCTCCTCACAAGTTCTCCAGACCCTTCTTCAGTTTTGTTGCCATTCTCTGGACCTGCTCCAGCCTCTCAATGTCCTTCTTGTATTGAGGAGCCCAAGTCTGACGCCAGGATTTAAGGTTCAGTATTGTCTGCAGACATCATCCTCCGAAAGCTCTCCAGTCTTCTTCTCTCAGCAGGCTGGAGACCTCATTTCTCAGGTTGCTTATTGCATGTCAACATGCCCTGGATGAGAAGTTCTGGGGGCTTTTAGAGACCCTCAAAGCTGGTGGACAACCTCTCCTGTGCTTCCCTCATCCAGAGCCAGCTGCCCCCTTGGAGAAGGCAGTAGAAAGACAGAGGAGGACCATAAGAGGTTGATTTTGGGACTCTTTTGCCCATCCCCGCCTCTGACTAGAAGCTATGTGCCTGGTGATCCCCTAAGTGCTGGCCTCCTGAGGGGTCTGCTCCTACCCTAATGGCTGTCTGCACTCAAAAGACTTCTCTGGCTCTTTTCCGCTGAATTTTGAGCCTATTCCATGGTTTGGGAGAGCAGACTGTTTCTGTCCTCTCTTCTGCACTTGGCTCACCCCTTCCCACCCCTGGTTGAAGAAAAGAAGTCGGAGTTGTGGTTAATGGGGCAGAGTCCAGTTGGCGAACTGTATCTAGTGGGGTCCCTCAGAGGTCTCTGCTGGGACTAGGATTATTCAATATATTCATCAAGGTCCTGGCTGAGGGCACTGCCATCAAGTTTGATGATGGTACCAAGCTGGGTGCAGTGGTGGTACCCCGCAGGCTGTGCTGGCATGCAGCAGGACAGGGACAGGCTGGAGAGTTTGGTGAGAAGAAATGGGGCCAAATCCAACAGGGCCAAGGGTAGAGTCTGGCATCTGGGAAAGAACAACCTCATGGACCAGTAGAGGCTGGGGGCTGACCTGTTGGAGAGCAGCACAGGGGAAACAGACATGGTGGTCCTGGTGGAGAACAGGATGGCCACGAGCCAGCAATGTGCCCTTGTGGCTGAGAAGGCAAATGGCACACTGGGATGGACTGGAAGGGCTGTGGTGAGTAGGTTAAGAGAGTTTCTCCTCCCCCTCTACTCTGCCTTGCTGAGGCTACATCTGGAATATTGTATCCAGTTCTGGGCCCCTCAGTTCAGGAAGGGCTTCAGGGAACTGCTTAAGAGTCCAGCACAGAGCTGCAAAGGTGCTGAAGGCATTGGAACATCTTTCTGAAAAGACAGGCTGAAGCAGCCAGGGCTCTTTAGCTTGGAGCACAGGAGCCTGGGGGCTGCCCTCATGCATGTTAATAAAGATATGAAGGGTGAGTGTCAGAAAGATGGAGCCAGGCTCTGCACAGAGATGTCCAGTTCCTCAGAGTACACAGGAGCTCTCCTGCAAAGTGACCCTCCCAGCATGACCTGACCACTGCTCTTGATGCCCTCTGGGTTCTCCCACAGCTTTTTGTTGCACTCTGTTCTTAAAAGTGGCCTTCTCCAGCTGGAACGCCACTGGTTCCTCATGGAGTGGTTGCATCACACGTGCTGGAGGTGAGGCTGCTAATTGTAGCTCCTGGGCTGCTTTCCCTTTTCTGCCACAGCGTGACTTTGTTGACTCATTTGCAGCTTGTGATCCTCCTGCAAGCTTCAGATCTTCTCCAGCAGGACCACTGCCTGCTGGCTGCCAGCCTGCTTCTGCCTGAGGATGTCTCCTCCTGCTTCAAGCCAGCCCTACAGCTGCTGAAGGGGCTCAGGCACCCTTCATGGCTAGGCTTGGAGAGCTCCCATGCATGGAGCTACCTTGGGGCTTGGACCTGCATTCAGCTCTTCTCCTGGGAAAAACCCTTTGGTGGTGCCCAGACAACACCCATTGCACCATGGGCCTGGTAGGTCCTGTTCTTTGTGCACCTAAGACCAAAGGCTGGAGCCATCTGAGGGCCCTGGAGCATATCTGTGAGGAGCAAAGGCTGAGAGCCCTGGGGCTACTGAGCCTGGAGAAGAACAGCCCCAGAGGGCATCTGAGCAATGCTCAGCAAGAGCTAGAGGACCTGTGCATGGCAAGAGATGGGGTTTGGATCTTCTCAGTGGTGCCCAGTGCCAGGCCAAGGGGCAGAGGGCACCAGGTGGAAGCCAGGAGGTTCCATCAGGAGCAGCTTGTTGGCTGTGAGGGTGCTGGAGGCCTGGAGCAGGCTGCTCAGAGAGATCGTGGAGTCTCCTTGTCTAGAGAGCTTCCAAGTCCACCTGGCCATTGTGACCCTGGGATTTGGTGTCTCTCGTTCCATGTAGTTTCCCTGGTAAGCACTAAGCAGGTTTCTGTCCTCTTGTCTCTCTTCCCACTCCTCCTCCAGCCTCCAGTGTGAGCCTGATCTCATCCTGAGTCAGATGCCATTGCAGCTCCATCATCCAGGTGGTGCTGCTGACTTGGCGTCTCCCCTGCCCTGCCGTGGTTGGACTCCATGTCAGATGTCACCCAGAGGTCTCTGCTCTGCACAGCAAACCCTGCACTTCCCCATCCTTCAGGCTGAGCCTGGTAGCCCTCAGAAGGTCTGGCAGACCCCTCTCTAGTTCAGGTGGTAAGGATCACTCTGGACACCTACCTGCACTCTGGCCATACCCTTGAGAGTGTCCTTCAGAGCCCCAACTGCCCAACTCTTCTCTTAGAGGACCAGCCTGTCCTTCTCTCTCCTGTTCCACCTGCTCTAGGTGGCACCACCCATCATGACCCCCCAAGATGTCTCTCTCCTGTGTCTCAGGTGCTCTTTTACCAGGCACTGGACAACTCATGGACCTTGCATTCAGCCCCCTGTGAAAGGTCACCATGACTTGGTGTTCTTCAAGGCACTGGGAGGTTTGTCTTCAGACACCGTCATGGCTCTGGCCAAAGGTGACATCTTCTCCTGGCAGAAGCTTCTGAGCTTTCAGGAGGTGCCAGCAGCCCACCGTGGGACTCTGCAGGAAGCTGAAGCTCATTCTCAGAACCTTTCTGAACCAGTTCTTGGTGGAAATTGTCACCTCCAGGCCACCACACTTCTCAGTCTGCATGGCTGCCCACCACACCTCTGAGAGAGGCGAGGGTCACTCCTCAGAGTCTGGAGGCCACATTTCTCCTCTGTCTCAAAGGCTTCCTCAGTATCATGGCTCCAAAGGGAGTTCTTAAGGTTTGGTTCTGCTGCCCAGAAGCTTTCAACATTCAGAAGGTGGCTGAAGGAGATGACAGCATCACCTGCCAATCTTCAAGGTGATTTGGTGATGCATAAAAAGCCTGGAGGGGTTTCAAAGCCATGGAAATGTGGTGCTGAGGTCCATGATTTGATGTTGACACCATGGGTGTCTGCAGATGTGGTGGGTCAGCTGTGTGACTCCATGGAGTGTGCCATGGGTGTCTCCAGAAGTGTTGGGTTGCTGTGTGACTCCATGGATGGACCATGGGTGTCTCTAGATGTGGTGGGTCTGCTATGGGACTCCGTGGAATGCACCATGATTGTCTCCAGATATGATAGGCCACCTGTGCCCACTTGACACGTCTGGTTTGCAGGCAGAGAGGACACTTAGGGTTCCTCAGCTCTGTTGCTGGTGTACAGGAGGCCTGCCTGTGGCTTCCAGGAGGTGTGGGGTCTGTGAGCTCGTTAGGGAGTGTCTGACCTTTGTGACACCCCCTGAGGGCATCAGACTGGTGGCATCTGTGGGGCGTGCTGGTGGCAGACCTCGCCGACGAGAGCTTCTGCTGGGGTAGCAGCCCAGATGGAGTTGCCGTATGGGAGGGGTGAGATTGAGCTGTGGGAGCTGCCAGCTTTCTGGAAGCCTGCAACAGATATGGAATGTGCAGGAAGCTGCCTGGCCCAGGGGAGGGAGATAGCTTAGAAAGGAGACCAAACCTGAAGCTCTGCCTGAAGCTCTACCTGCTGAAGAGGGAGAGCTGAAGAGAATCCTCTGCTCCCTGGGAGAAGTGAGTGGGGAGGAGGTCATTAGCTGTGGAGGCCCTCAAGAACCAGAGGAGTCTTGGGTGAGGTGACACAGGAAGAGGTGAAGCATTTTGGCCAGGTGGATTCAGGGCTTGAGGAGAGCTGAGCAGCTTGAACCTGTCTTTCCTGGGGGCATCAAAGGTGGGACCCAAACACTTCAATCCAGGGCAACTCATCCACTTTAGCTTCCCAAGGAGCAGTGGTGGCTTCCATATGCCCATCTCACCATGCTTCTGTCACACCTTAAAGCTTTCTGCACCCCTTGCCTTGGCTGTTAAATTCTCTAAGGTCATAGAATGGTCATGGAAGGGAGCTCCAAAGCTCATCCAGTCCAACCCCCCTGCAATCAGCAGGGACATCCTCCACTAGAGCAGGTTGCTCAGCGTCTTGTTCAGCCTGACCTTGAGTTTCTGGCTGGCATCAGCAGCAAGCTGAGGTGAGGGGCAGGCTTATCTTGGAGCTGCTCTGCACCCTCTGGTGGCAGAGGCTGTGGCCGTAAGCTGTCCCTGCCTGTCGTCTTCTCTGTGGAAGGAAGCTTCTGATGGGCTGAGCTGAGGCAGAGCAAGCTGTGGCCCTACCTTCCTCCATGGCAAGCAGCTGTTGTGGTCCAGATGGTTTCAGCTGAGCTGCTCAGAGCTCCTCAACTCTCTGCCCTCTCTCTCTTTTCAGGTGGCCATCATTGCAGGAAACTTCGAGTTGGCTGAGATCATCAAAACCCATAAAGAGTCTGATGTTGGTGAGTCTCAGTTTGCTTCTCCTTCCCCCCTCCCCCCTTTATTTTTTTTTTTTTCTCCCAGATGTGGTCTTTTCTGTGGCCCCTAAAGCTGTGTCCCCTGTGGGGCCCTCAGCTGGTGCTTTCCTGGTGGTGGGTTTTGCTTTGGGAGAGGCAGGAGGGGTCTGCTGTCCACCTGTTGGCTCATGAGATTGCCAAGCTGAAGGATCAGGCAAGCTTTGAGTCTGGAAGAGCTCTGGGAAACTCTTTGGTCTACCTTTCCCACCGCCCCTTTCCCCCACACCCCCCCTCCTTCTCCTCTCTCTTTGAATCCCTGAGGCCATTACTTGCTAGAAATCATCTCCTGGTCAGGCTTGTTGTGAGGAGGAGCCTGGGCAATGACATTGGTCATGGAGCTGCCCCACACTAAAGGGAGAAGCCACCCTCCTGGTTGTCCTTGCCTCTTCATGGAGGGATGCTTTTCCACCTTCTGGTTGACCTTCTCCTTGTGGCACCTCCTCTTGTCCTCCTGTGGTGTAGATGTTGGCATGGGCTATGAGAAGCCAAGCCAAGCTGATCTCCAGGCCACTCAAAAGCAGCACTGATTGACTTTTCTTCACTTCTTCTGAGAAGCTGGGTCCAAGAGCTCTCTGGAACCAGTGTGAAGGGTTTGTCCTCAGTGTGTTGCCTCCTCAGAAGGTCAGCAGCTGGAAAAAGAATTTGAAACTTCCAGCAGGTACTGGGGCTTGGCTCTTGGAAGTGGTTGGGATGTAGAAACCTGGGCCCCAAGGTGTCTGTCGTCACAGTTGGCTGTTGCTGTTGCATCTGTGAGAGGATCGGTGGGCTAGATGACCTCCAGAAGTCCCTTCCAGCCTAAACTCTCCTGTGGTTGAAGCTGTCTCGGTGGTGGAGCAGCTCAGTTGTGCTTATTGAGGCCATGAAAGGAGAAGAGACAGGTTGGGAGGGTGAAGTCGTCTTTGTGCAGGACACAACTCCTCCTGGAAAGTAGGTCAGGGAAGTGCAGGCAAAGCAGCAGGGCCAGATGGCATCTACCTGGAGTCAGGGAGAGCCAGCAGTGAACTTCTCAAGCACAGAGAAATTGCTTTCCGAAGTTCATTAAAAAGAGAGCTGAGAAGTGACCTCTGGGCAGGGAGAGCAGCCTGACCAGGTTGGGATGGGCAAGGATCTTGGTCTGTCTCACATAGCTTGAAGTAAGATTCCCAGTGTGGATGCTGGGTGGTGACTGGTGGCTTTTGGTAGCCCAGTGAGCTGTAGAACCTCTTGTGCGGGCTCCCTGTGCACAGCTCAATGTCTCCTAAGTTGGTTGGTCAATTTGATTCATCATGGCTGTCAGCAGTGGGGGCTGAAGGAGGTCAAAGTGGAAGGCTGCAGATCTGGGGAGAGAGATGTTCTTAGAAGTAGAAAATGGACCTGAGCTGCTCCACCGTTTCTTCTTCCTCATGCTTTATGGTCCTGCAGATGGACAGAACCATGAATGGCTGCTGGACATGAGAAGTGATGAGGACCTGTCAAGGCCACCACAGACCTTCTGTGGCATATCCTTGGTGCTTGTTGGTCAGTGCAGCCTCTGCTGTTGCTTGCGTGTGAAGGGTTCCTGTGGGGTGGTGAGGGCAGCCCTCACCCCTTCCTTAGCAGCAAGAAGGTATCCTGCAGCATGGCTGCAGAGCCTGGTCTCCAGCTGCTTGGAGACTTTTCAGCCAAGAACCTGAGCTGTGCACCACCTTGCCTGCTTTCCATTCGAGCACTGGTAGTGGTGCCAACTGCACCTGGGCTTGGTTAGCTGCATCCCATGTCAGCTGCTCCATGGCCTTCCTGGTCCATGTGCCATGCAATCACAGTATAGCTCTTTCTTGGGACACCAGAACAAATGAGGGTCACCTTGGTGGACCCACAAATAGCTTCTGCTTTGTTCTCGACTGAATATAGATGGAGCTGACCAGCTTCTGAACCACTGTCTGGCTTTATTTGGAGCTCTTGCTGGCAGTGAACATTATTTTTGGACCTATGGGCTGAATTTGGACTTTTTGTTTGTTTTGTTTTATTTGTTCCCTTATAACCTCACAGATGAGCAGAAGATGCTGCAGCTTGCAAGGGTAGGTTGCTGGTTGTTGGGTGGATTCTCCTCTGCTGGTTGAGTTGCTCTTGGAGCCCCTTTCCTCAGGATGTGTGGTTTGTCTCTCTTGTGGTGGACAACCTTCATTTGTGCCTCCTCAAGGTGGTTCATCTTGCTGTGATGAAGTGTGGTGAGATGATCCTGTCCTACCCTAGAGATCAGTCTGTGGATTCTCTTTTCTTGTCTCTCATGGCATCATAGAATCACAGAACTGTCAGTGCTGGAAGGGACCTCAAGGATCATCTAGCTCCAGCCCCCTTGCCATGGGCAGAGACACCTCACACTAGATCAGGTTGCTCAGAGCCACATCCAGCCTGGCCTTAAAAACTTCCAGGGATGAGGCTTCCATCACCTCCCTGGCAACCTGTTCCAGTGTCTCACCATCCTCATGCTGAAGAACTTCTTCCTAACATCCAATCTGAATCTACTCACTTCTAGTTTGCTCCATTCCCCTCAGTCCTATCGCTACCCTAAGAAGTCCCTCACCAGCCCTCCTGGATGTCCCCTTCACATACTGAAAGGCCATAATATGGTCTCCTCAGAGCCTTCTCCTCTCCAGAAAGAACAGCCCCAACTCTCTTAGTCTGTCTCCATAGGAGAGGAGCTCCAGCCCTGATCATCCTTGTGGCCCTTCTCTGGATATGTTCCAGAACCTCCAGATCTTTCTTGTAATAGAGGCTCCAGAACTGGATGCAGTACTCCAGGTGGGGTCTCACCAGGGTGGAGTAGAGGGGGAGAATCACCTCCCTCGCCCTGCTGGCCACACTTCTCTTGATGCAGCCCAGGCTCTGGTTTGCTTTCTGGGCTGCAGGTGCACACTGCTGGCTCATGTTGAGCTTCTCATCCACCAGCACCCCCAAGTCCCTCTCCACAGGGCTGCTCTGAAGCCATACATTGCCCAGCAGTCAGCAGGGACATTCCCAACTAGAGCAGGTTGCTGACAGCCCCCAAACAACCTCACTTGGGATGGTTCCAAGGATAGGACATCTCCCACCTCTCTGGGCAACCTGGGCCAGGCTCTCAGTGCCCTCAGTGTGCCACATTTTTACTCGTGGTAATCCCAACCCAGTCCACCAGGGACACTCGGCCAAGGTCTTCCCACCAGGCCTTGCATCACCTTTATGCCAAGGGTCAAGCCATTGATAGAGCAGAACACTGACTCCTGCTGAACCAAGAGGTTCCTGCTTGGGTGGTGTCAGAAATCTTCCCACCTGATCTCCATTTGTTGTTCTCTGTTGGGCCTGGTAAGAGCTTCTCTGCTGGCAGGTCAGCAGAACTTCAGTATCACCACTCACTGTCACCCAAGCTTCGGATGACAGCAGGTGTTAGTCACATTTCACAGCATCCCATCATGAGTGTGGTGGGAAGGGACCGCTGGAGCTCATTCAGTCCAACCTACTTGCTCCACCAGGGCACCCACAGCAGCTTGCCCAGGGTCACAATGGCCAGGTGGATTTAGAAGCTCTCCAGACAAGGAGACTCCACGACCTCTCTGGGCAGCCTTCTCAAGGCCTCCAACACCCTCACAGACAACAAGTTGCTCCTCATGGAACCTCCTGGGTTTCAGTTTGTGCCCCTTGCGCCTTGGCCTGGCACTGGACACCACTGAGAAGACCCAAGCCCCATCCTCTTGCTCCCCACAGGTTCTGCAGCTCTTGCTGAGCATTACTCAGATGCCCGCTGGGGCTGCTCTTCTCCAGGCTCAGTAGCCCCAGGGCTCTCAGCCTTTGCTCCTCACAGAGATGCTCCGGTTAGAAGCACTCCACAAGGCATAAAAATCCAACTTGTGGGCAGTGGAAATCATTGGTGGAAACCATCCCCATCTAGAACTCTGTGGTGGGAGAAAAAAAACCACAAAACCAACACAAAAAAAAGCCCAAATTGGAGCTTTCAAAGCTTGCCCCTCCCTGGTTCTGAGGCCAGCAGCAGCCCAGCCTCGTGCATCCAAAGCAGCAGGGCCAGAGCTGCTGCAGCGAAGTTCAAAAGCAGCCGCAGCAGAGCTCTGTGAGCTGCTGGCTGCTGCCTCTGATGCTCCTTCAAAAGCTCCTGAGATGTGGAGGAGGCTCTGAAAGGGCCACGAGAATGACTCTCGGAATGGCTCAGAGCTCTACAGAACTGCCAGAAGAAGCTCAGATGTACTAGGGCAGGACATGGACACTTCCAAATTGGAGAGAATTGGGTCAGGATCAGCCAGGAAAGATGGAAGAGCTCAAATCCAGTGCCAGGAATACCTGCTGACCCATAAGAGTGTGGCCAACAGGGTAAGGGATGTTCTCCTGCCCCTCTGCTCTGCCCTGGGCCCAGTTTTGGGTCCCCAGTCCCAGCGAGACTGGGAGCTACTGGAAGGAGTCCAGTAGAGGCTGGGAAGATGCTGAGGGTCCTGGAGCATCTCTGTGAGGAGCAAAGGCTGAGAGCCCTGGGGCTGTTGAGCTTGGAGAAGAGCAGCCCCAGAGGGCATCTGAGCAATGTTCAGCAAGAGCTGAAGAACCTGTGGGGAGCAAGAGGATGGGGCCAGACCCTTGCCAGTGGTGCCCAGTGCCAGGGCAGGGGGCACCAAGTGGAAGTCAGGAGGTTCCATCAGGCGCAACTTGTTGTCTGTGAGGCTGCTGGAGGCCTGGAGCAGGCTGCCCAGAGAGGTTGTGGAGTCTCCTTTTCTGAAGAGCTTCCAAGTCCACCTGGCCATGGCGACCCTGGGCAAGCTGCTGTGGGTGTGCCTCGTGGAGGATCTGGATGATCTCCAGAGGCCCCTTTCCACCACACCACTCCATGATTCTAGGAGCTCTGAGCAGCAGTAGAGGTTTCCTAGGGGTAGATCGCTCCAGCTTCTTCCCAGCCCCATCCCAGCCCTGAGGCCTGTTCTCAGCTCTCTCTCTGGAGCTGAGAAACTCTGCTCTGCCTCTTCTCCTCTTATTCCTTTGCTTTTCATTCCTAGAAAAAGAATTTTCCTGGAAGGTCTCCTGAAGCAGCCTGGCCCCTGGCTGGGGGAGCAATGAGGGGAGCTGCTCCCAGCCATCCCCAGCTGCTGGGTAATTTTCCACTATTGAAATGGAAATGTGGGCTCTGGGCTGGGAGCTGGAGATATTTGGAGCTGGAGACATTTGCTCTCCTGCCTTGCTCTCCTCCATGAATATTTAAGGCTGAGCAGCAGCCCTGGAGCCCTGCCAGTGCAGATTGTGCCCAGCTTCCTTAGACTGCAGCTCACAGCCTGGACCAGGCACTCCTGCAGCATCTCAGTGAGCTTGGGCTCCATCCTGCCAGCAGGGCTGGGCACTGAGGGCCAACTTCTGCCCCTGCAGCATCTCAGTGAGCTTGGGCTCCATCCTGCCAGCAGGGCTGGGCACTGAGGGCCAACTTCTGCCCCTGCAGCATCTCAGTGAGCTTGGGCTCCATCCTGCCAGCAGGGCTGGGCACTGAGGGCCAACTTCTGCCCCTGCAGCATCTCAGTGGGCTTGGGCTCCATCCTGCCAGCAGGACTGGCACTGAGGGCCAACTTCTGCCCCTGCAGCATCTCAGTGGGCTTGGGCTCCATCCTGCCAGCAGGACTGGCACTGAGGGCCAACTTCTGCCCCTGCAGCATCTCAGTGGGCTTGGGCTCCATCTTACCAGCAGGACTGGGCACTGAGGGCTGTTTCCTGAATCTCAGAGGCTTGAGCTCCATCCTGCCAGCAGGGCTGGGCACGAGCAGTTCCTTCAGAGGGCAGGAGGAAAAACATGGGAGGAAGTGTTGGGTCTGGGCAGGGTTTGCTGCTGTCATGGAAACTAGAGTGATTCATCTGCTGCCAGCAGCCAGCACACTTGGATTGAACTCCTGAGAAGGTGCAGAGGACTCTTCAGAGCTGATTGTTGAACTGCACCAAGTTGGGTGGCTTCATCCTTCTTTTTCTTGCTCCTCTCCCTTCCCCACCTCAGACAGTACCTTTAGGGGGATGGAGAGAGGAACCTTCTCCAGAACTTGAGTAGAAGAGGCTGAGGGGAGACCTGGCTCTCTACAACCAAATGAAAGGAGCTTGGAGCCAGGTGGGGGTTGGTCTCCTCTTGGGAGACCAGGACAAGAGGAACTGGCCTCAGGTTGCCCCAGGTGAGGTTGAGTTTAGCCGTGAGGAACAATTTCTGTCATTTGAGGCTTGTCCAGGCCTGGCTCAGGCTGCCCAGGTCAGTGTTGGAGTCCCCATCCCTGGAGGGGTTTCAGAGCCATGGAGATGTGGTGCTGAGGGCCACGGGTGCCCTGACAGTGCTGGGTCAATGATTGGACTCCATGAACTTCAAGATGTCTTCCAACCACAACGGTTTCACCATTCCATGATTTTAATTGGCTGTCTGGGGGCAGCCTGGAGCTGTTGCTCCTTCTAGCACCTGGTGACTGGAGTTCAAGACCATGAGGTGATGATGATGAAGATGACTATTCTGAGGCAGCTCAAGGAGCAGCAGGAAACTGTCCATGCAGCTGGTGGTGCAGGTCAGTGTGTGTCTCAGGACCTATGGCATCTTGGCACACCTCTAAGTCTCTTGGTGAGGACTTCACCTGGCCAGACCAAGCCATGACAAACTGCTGTTGCAGCAAAGCCCAGCTGGGGAGCAGCTCCTCAGCTCTCACCCCATCTCTGAGATCTCTTCACCTGCGGAGGAGGACCTTGGAGGCCTGGTGGAGAAGTTTGCCAACGTGCTGGCACAGAGGGTGCAGTGGGGGGAAAGCAGCAGGAGGGAAATTTGGCTCCATGTCCTTTGGCCAGAAGATGACCAAGGGCTCTGGAAAACTAAGAAGTGACCTAATGTTTGGCTGAATGAAGCCACTGTGCTGTGCTGGAGGAGCTTAGGGCCAGTGGAGCAGGTGGGATCATGGCATGCTTGCTGGCAGAGATGGCCCACAGGACAACCAGGCAGTGTTGGACCTCCTGCTGGGGTGTGAAGACTTGAAATGGGCCTGGGCTTGTTGCGTGTTCTGAAGACCTGGATGTAGCCACACAGCTGTAGTTTGTGTTGTCCTCTGGAGCCAGGGCCTCTGAAGCATGCTGCTCAGAGCCCTGGTTGAGCCAACACCTCCAGCCCTAGGAGAAAGGTCTTCTCCGTCTCTTGACTCAGAAGAGCAGAAGGCTTGCTTGCCCAAGACTCTTGCCTTCAAATGTGGAGAGAAATGAACAACCTTGGGGCTGGCGGTTCCTTGCTCACCTCTCCTAGGTTAAAAACCAGCAGGGAGGACTCCAGCACCAAGCCAGGCTGTGGTTGGTCTTGGCCTTCATCACTGTCCCATCTATTAGGTGGCCTCAGTCTTCTGTCTGCTGTGTTCCTGGGGCCTTTGCTGTCCTTGTGGCTGTGCCAAACGTTGATGTCCTGCTGGACCTGTCCCACCCACAGCTCTCTTCCACATCAGCCTGCCTCCATTGCCTCCTCTTTTACTTTTTACAGGGGCAGGCTGATGGATTTGCCCACAGCCAATGCCATGTGGGAATCTCTCCTTGAGGTCCTCTTCCACCCTCCCCGACCTGCAGCAGGTTTTGTCTCCCTTGCTGGTTGCAGCTCATTGCTGTCTCAGCCAAGGGTTGCATCTCTCTGAACATGTTGAGCTCCTGTCCAGAAAGAGCCAGGCTTGGGCTGGAGCTGTATGGTGGAGCTTCCATAATGGCTTTGGAGAAGCTCTGGAGCACCTGGGGAGAGCTGTCCTCTATTGTTCATGTCAACAGGTGGTTGTGTTCCTCTGGACACCTCAGCACAGGTAGGGACGTATTGGAGCAGGGCCAGAGGAGGCCACAGCAGTGCTGGGAGGGCTGGAAGCCCTCTGCTGTGAGGCCAGGCTGGGAGAGTTGGCAGGCTTGAGCCCTGGAGAAGAGAAAGCTCCAGGGAGACTTTCTGGTGGCCTTTCTGTGCTTAGAAGAAGGATGGGGATAGAGTTTTGAGCAGGGCCTGTTGTGCCAGGACCGGGGGTGATGGTTTGAAACTCAAAGAGAGAGCTTTGGGATGGAGAGGAGGGAGAAATGTTTGCCCTGAGGGTGGTGAAAGCCTGTGCTAGGCTGCCCAGAGAGGTGGGAGATGTCCCATCCCTGGAAGCATTCCAGGTGAGGTTGATTTGGGCTGTGAGCAATCTGCTGTGGTTGGGGTTATCCTTACTGACTGCAGGGGGTTGGACTGGATGGCCCTGAAAGATCTCTTCCGCCCAAGCCATTCTGTGAAGCTCCCAGACACCAAACCTAGGACACATTTAACCACTAGGAGCTGCAGCTCCTCCACAGCTCAGGCTTTGCTCCTTCCCACCCCACATCCCTCCTTGCCTCCTGCGGTTTCTGGCTTGTCAGGCCCTGCTGGGGGTGGTCTGGATGTGGCCATGGGCAGCACTGAGGTGGTGGGGAAGGGACTGAGGAGCTGTGCAGGAAAATTCCTGCAGCACGTGTTTGAAAGCCATCAGAGAAGCGCCTCACGTTGCCATGGTACCAGGCAGAGCTACAGCAGCCCAAAATCCTTGGACTTTGAACCCAAAATATCTCCTGGGAAAATATCTGAGTGTGGCCGAGCAGCACAGCTGGGAAGGAGTCTCAAGGCTCTCAGCCAAGGATGGCACAGTGAGGTGGTGGAGTCACCATCCCTGCAGGGATTCAGGAAACATGTGGACGTGGCACTGTTGGACATGATATGATTGCCATGGTGGTGTGGGGTTGACAGTTGGACTGGATGACCTCATGGTTTAGTGACCATGGTGGTGGTGGGTTGATCATAGAATCATTATAGAATGTCTCAGGTTGGAAGGGACCTCAGATCTCATCCACTGTAACCTCCCCATCATGGGTAGGGACACCTCTCAACTAGACTTGGCTGCTCAAGGCCTCATCCAGCTTGGCACTCACAACCTCCCTGGGCAGCAGATAACTTCAGAGGACCTCTCCAGCCAAAACAGTTCTGTGATTCAACGTTGGGCCATGTCTTGCCTGCAGCCCTGACTTCTCCCTTCCTCTGCAAGCCATGGTGGTGGCCACTGGAGGACATCATGACTTGTGTCCCTTTGTGCACCATGCCATGGGAGGGGTGGCCTTGGAAGGGTGAAGCCGGGGTGTTTCCAATGTGACTAGGGTAAGAGGTCCCCTGTTAGGAGGATCTCACCATGTCTACCTGTGTTGTTGAGCAGGGGCACAGGAGAGCTCTGTGTGCTTCACCTGTCCCTTTGCTAAGCTGGCACCAGCAGTGAGTGGGATGTTGTCATCTCTGGGTTCCTCAGTGGACATCATCACGTGGCAGGCAAAGCTAAGCAGATTTGTGGTCAGGATGGAAATGGATGTAAGGAGGTCCTTCTTGAGCCAAGGGCTTCAGTGCTGGGCTCCACAGCATGGTCATCTTCTCCTGTGACTCCATTTTCTCTCTTCCTCCCTCTGCAGAGCTGCAGGCAGAGGCAGGAGTTGGCATTTGCATGTGGCTGCCTGAGGTCCATGTCTTCTGCATGCCTGTGGGGGTTAGGTTTGAAGGTCAAGTAGTGCAGGGAGCAGCTGGTGGCTCCTTCTGTGCACTGTTAGCTGAGCTTCTCCTGGCACATGCCTGAAGGATGCTGGATAGTGTCTAGAAAAGAGTCTGGAGAACGGGTCTGGTGAGCAGCTGAGGAACCTGAGGTTGTCCAGCCTGGAGAAAAGAAGGCTGAGGGGAGTCCTTTTGACTCTATATAAGTCTCTGAAAGGAGGCTGGAGCCACGTGGATGTTGGTCTCTTCTCTCAAGGAGCAAGAGACAGGAGGAAATGGCCTCAGATGGTTCATTGACCACGGTGGTGTTTTGTTGACAACTGGACTTGATGATCTCATAGATTAGAGGGCATGGTGGTGCTGGGATGACCATTTAATGACCATGGTGGTCTTGAGTTGAGATGATCTCATGGTTTAGTGAGCATGATGGTGATGGGCTGATGGTTTAATGACCACAGTGGTGTTGGGTTGATGGTTGGAATTGATGATCTGTGGCTTCGTAGGCAAGGTGGTGTTGGGTCGGTGGTTCAGTGACCATGGTGGTGTGGGGTTGATGGTTTGACTGGATGATCTTATGGTTTAATGACCCTGGTAGCGTTGGGTTGACTGTTCAATGATGTTGGGTTGACAGCTGGACTTCCATGACCTCAACGTTCTTCTTCACCCCCCACCCCCCTGCCACCCTCTCTTGCAGTGCCTTTCCGGGAGACCCCCAGCTACACGAAGCGGCGCCGGCTGCTGGGCGCGACCCTGTCCTCGCCGCGTGTCCTGCAGCGCTCGGCCAGCGACAATAACCTGAAGGTGGACACGAGGGGCTCCTACTCACCGGTGCCCTCGCTGCGCAGCCTGCCCCCGCAGCTGCTGGCGCAGATGCAAGAGGCGGCAGGCACCGCCCTAGGTGCCGATGGCAGCCTGGCCAGCTCCGGCAGTGCCCGCAGCGCCCACAGCCGCTCCCCATCCCTGCAGCGCGTCCAGGAGGAGAAAGAGGCCGAGATGCCAACCCTGCGCCGCAGCAGCCGTGGCAAGGCGAGGTGAGAGCTTGAGGAGCGCGAGAAGGATAGGGTCTTGGAGCCCATTGCATGCCTGCGGGGAGCTGGGTGATGGGTGGGCACTGGGAAGGTTGGTGGGACGTGGTGTGGTGCCGTATCTGCTTGTCCATAGGGAGTGGTGGGATGTGGTGAGGTCCTGCATCTCCTTGTCCTTGGGGAGTGGTGGGACATGGTGTGGTCCAGCATGTCCTTGTCTGTGGGCAGTGGTGGGACATGGTGAGATCCTGCATCTCCTTGTCCACGGGGAGTGGTGGGACATGGTGAGATCCTGCATCTCCTTGTCCACGGGGAGTGGTGGGACATGGTGTGGTCCTGCATCTCCTTGTCTGTGGGGAGCAGAAGATTGGTGGGGCATGGAGTGACTCATGCTATGGGTGTTCTGCCTGAGGTCCTGACTGGGGGATATTGCTGTGCTGCACCCACCAGGCCTGGGAGCAGCTGATGGATACTATCACCCAGACTGCTGGGCAGCATAGGAAGTTCTTCCATATTCACTGGGTGGTTTTAGTGGCCTTTAGGTGACAGTGACACGGATCAAATGTTCTCCTGCTGCTCCCTGTCACTTGGTGGTCACATTGAAGAACGTTGGCTCTGGTGCTGCTCTCTGCTGCCTTTTACATCTCTTCTGGTCCTGGAGGATGTCTGCTGGAGAGCCTTGGTGGGGCCAAGGGGCTCTTTGGTGACAGCTAGGGTCAGGCTTTGCTTGTGGAAGCCCTTTGGTGTAGAAGTAAGATTGACCACAGCCGTGGCTAGTGGAAAGCAGCATCTGCTCAGGAAGGTCTAACTGGGACCTGGCACTGTGGGTCCAGAGTTGGGGTTTGGAGAGTGGTGTCTTGAGCTGTATCCAACCATCAACAGATGGACTTGAAGCCTGAATGACCAGGCTGCAGGTTGTATTGGAGGTGGGGTGCTGAGGGACATGTTTCAGTGATGGCCTGGTAGCATTTGGTCAATGGTTAGACCTGAAGATCCTAAAGGTCTTTTCCAACCAAAATGATTCCATGATTGACTCCACAGCAGAAGCAGCTCTGAGGCCCTTTGATGCAACCTGGGCACTGCCAGGCAGCAAGGACAGGGAACCAAAGAGCTTTGGAGGTGTGGTGGAAATGGTCAAGAGGGAGGCCAACACCATCCGTGCTTTGGAGGAGTCAGGAGAGGTGAAGGTGACTTTAGGATCCAGCTGGATGGAAGCAAATGTGCTGAAGGGGCTGAACTCCAGCATGGCTTGTTGAAGGGAAGGAGAGAGGGGGCCTCTGCCAGCTTCATGGCATAGGAGTGAGGAGCAGGGGATGAAATGAACATTCATCAGGCTCCAAAACAGTATAGAACTGATTCCACCCTGCAGTTGGCTCAGGAGCTCACCGCCTGGGGACCCTGCCAAAGCCAGGACCACAGCGTGGTCGTGAGAGTGGTAGGAGGTGGGTGGGGATGAAAGAAGCACCCTGGGTTTTTGTCAGCCAGAAGTTTCTGGCAGGGTTCTCAAGATGACCTGGGACACCAACTGGTGAGGCTGGAGGGGGCAGATAAGCAGAGCTGAACCTGACACAGCTGGGTAGCTCCTGGAGAGGAAGATCGGTTGATGAGAGGAGACGGCCTCAGATTGTGCCAGGGGAGGGTTGGGTTGGGCATGAGGAGCAATTTCTTCACTGCAAGAGTGGTCAGGCATTGGGCCAGGTGGAGTCACCATCCCTGGAAGGGTTCAAGAAGCATGTGGACATGGTTTGATGACTGTGTTAGTACTGAGTTGATGGTTGGACTGTATGGCCTTGTGGTTTGATGGCCATGGTGGTGTTGGGTCGATGGTTGGACCAAATGACCTCATGGTTTGGTGGCCATGGTGGTGTTGGGTTGAACTCAATTATCTTAAAGGTCTCTTCCAACCCAAACGATTCTGTGAGTGAGGAGTTCTAACGCTGGGGTAGCTCTGGTGGACAAGATCTGAGCAAGACTCCATGAAGCAGAAGTCCCTGCTGCAGAGATCCTCAGGGGCAGGACCAGAGGAGGAGGAATTTCAAGGCAAAGAAGAATCATTCCTGGGTCTTCTGGTTGGACTCTATGATCTTAAAGGTCTCTTCCAACTCAAGAGCTGTGCTGTGGCTGCTCTCTGGGCTTCTGCTGTCCTGTTCCTTCCCTGCCTGGATCCAAGGAGCCTGGTGGGACAGAGTTGAGTCCCGTGCTCCAGGCTGGAGCTGTGATGGCTCATCACATTGTGTGATGTGTGACTCACAGCCAAGCTTGTGATAGCCTCCAAGCTCACACCACCACCACCACCATTCCCCTTGTGCCATTGGTGCCTCCTGCCCCTCACTTCACCAGGAGTAATTTCAAGCCCAGGCTTCTTCTTAGAACACTTTGCAACCCCCCTGGTAGACCTGGCGAGGATCTTCTCCCATCCCTTCTTTGTTTTACTGACCCAGACTAGCCCCAACCCCAGCACAGCCCCCAAGGATCTTCCCCACCTCAATGGAGAGGCATCGGAAGGTCATCTCCTGTCCTCACTGTGGTGGCCATGGAGGCTGAAGGAGCCAGCAAAACGCTGAGGAGTTTGGCTGCTGCTTCTCTCCCTGTCCTTGACGAGTCCCTTCTGATTGTCACCACCACATTGCTTCCCTCCAGGCAAGTCAAAGCACCTTGGCCTGGACTTTGTTCCAGTGTCTGACTCCAAGAAGTGAGGTCACCACACTTGAGTAGCTCTTTTGGGTTTGTTTCCATTATTTTCTCCTCTTTTTTTTGACCATTTGCTCTTTTCCAATCTTCTGGACGCACTCTGTGTAGCACCAACCTTCAAAGGTGACCTTGAGGTGTTCTTAGCTTGCTTTAATCTCTCCCAAAACCTCCTTGCAGATGTGTGGTCAGGCACATCCCAGGCTGCTTAATTAATTCCTGCTCCTGGCTTCCAGTTGGAATCTCAGCTCTGCCTCTGAAATCTCAGGGCTGATCTCTGCTTTGAAGACCAGGACGAAGAACCTTGGTCTCCTCACTTTCACCCACTGACAGCTTTCCTTCTGCAAGAGGAGCAGCAACCATTACCGACAGCTCCTGGGATCTTCTCCTTGCTGGTGGAGTGAAGCACTTCTCATCCCCACGGTGTCTTTCCCCCTTCTCCTTACCATGGCCAGATGTTTGCTTCTGTTGGCTTCTGCTCTTCTCCAATGTCTGTCCATGGCAAAGCCTGAGGGACCTGAGGCTGGTGAGTCTGGAGAAGAGCAGCCCCAGAGGGCACCTGAGCAATGCTCAGCAGGAGATAAAGCACTTATGAGGGCAAGAGGA
Source organism: Psilopogon haemacephalus (assembly GCA_013396835.1). NCBI lineage: Eukaryota > Metazoa > Chordata > Aves > Piciformes > Megalaimidae > Psilopogon > Psilopogon haemacephalus. The sequence continues at coordinate 173,099 of VWZI01017426.1, read as the reverse complement.
TGAGGCCTGGATCTTCTCAGTGGTGTCCAGTGCCAGGCCAGGGCACAAGGGGCACAAACTGAAGCCCAGGACATTCCATCAGGAGCAACTTGTTGTCTGTGAGGGTGCTGCAGGCTTGGAGCAGGCTGCCCAGAGAGGTCATGGAGTCTCCTTGTCTGGAGAGCTTCCAAGTCCACCTGGCCATTGTGACCCTGGGCAAGCTGCTGTGTATGTCTGTGGTGGAGCAGGGGTGTTGGACTGAATGAGCTCCAGAGGTTCCTCCCCACCACACCACCATGCTGTGATACTGAAATCTCTTCTCTCTTGCTGTCCACACCACGGGAACAGATAACAGTTTGGGTTTAAAGGGACCACTGGAGGGCATCTGTCCCACCCTGGGCTGGCCTTTATGAATCTCTGTCGTCTCCAGAAGGTGTAGGACCTGGCCTCAAAGTGTGCTGCTCACACATCCCTGCTCTTCTCCTTGTTTGTAGGAGCTCAGGGTTGTTCCTGCCAAGTCACCTCTTCTGCCTGCACATTTCCAGCCCCTGGAATCACAGAGCTGCTTTGGCTGCCTTCTGCTCCTTCTCCAGACAGATGAATTGCCATGGAGATCATCCAGGAGCTTTCTGGCCACTGTGTCCTGATGCGTCCCCAGCGGATCCTTGGATGAAAGACAATCCCTTGTTATCCCCAAGTCCCACCAGCAGGGCTTTGTGGTGGATCAGAGGGCTCTGTGCCAAGACTGGTGCCTGCTCTCAACATGCCCCTGGCATGTGGCTGCCCTGCCCTGAAATTCCTCCTGCTCTGGTCCTGCCCCTGAGCATCTCTGCAGCAGGGACCTCTGCTTCATGGAGTCCTGTTCAGATCTTCACCAGAGCTACCTCAGGCTCAGAGCTCCTCAATCACAGAATCGTTTGGGTTGGAAGAGACCTTTAAGGTCATTGAGTTCAACCCAACACCACCATGGCCACCAAACCATGAGGTCATTAAGTCCAACCACCAACTCAGCACCACCAAGGCCATCAAACCACAAGGTCATCCAGTCCAACCATGGTGGCCATCAAACTCTGTCCCCAAGTTTCACGTCCACACTCTCTTGAGCCCCTCCAGGGATGGTCACTCCACCATCCTATTGCCTGACCACTCTTGCAGGGAAGAAATTGCTCCTCATGCCCAACCCAACCCTCCCCTGGCACAATATGAGACCATCTTCTCTCACCACCTTATTCTAGGGTGAAGAGACCAACCCCACCTCACTCCAACCTCCTCTCAGGGAGCTGTAGAGAGCAATGAAGTCTACCCTCAGCCTCCTCTCCTTCATGTCCCCTTTTGTCCTTGCTTTGAAAGTTCCTGGCTCTTCTCCACCTCCACCTCCACCAAGCCTCCTTCTCCTGAAGTGGCCAAACCTGGTGGCACTGCATTCGCCCCAGTATGGGGACTAGATTCATAGAAGGGACCTCCAAAGATCATCCAGTCCAAACCCCTGAAGTCTGCAGGGGCATCCTCTACCTAAAGCATGTTGCTCAGAGCCTTGTCCAGCCTGACATAATCTCCATCATCACTCAGCTCTCCTAGAGGAGAGTTAACTGAATCAGGTGCCTGGTCCCTGTTACTGCCTCAGTGCCACCAGCAGCTCCACTGTCCCCAGTTGTCCCCAGCCTTGTCCTGGTGATGCTCAGTGTGGGGTTGATTTATTTGCTGAAAGCCTCAGAGGATTTGGTTTCCTTCCCCTTGGCTCTCAGAAGCTTTTGGATCATTTTCATTTGTTCTACCTGCAGTGAAGATTTGAGAAGAAATTGCCACCAGTTTGTCCCCTTCACCCCTTGGTGGTTTCCAGACTGGCATCATCAGCTGCTCCATGTCCTGCCTGCAGCAGCTCCTCAGAAAGAAACCCAGGGAGGGTGGTGGGTATGGAGAACCTGAGGGTGGGTGCTGTGGGGTCACCAGGCTGCTCATGGTTCTTCTGTGCTGTATGCAAGCAGTGCTTGTAGCCAGCAGCTTGGGTGTGATGGTTCATTCCAGGTTGATTGTCTTCCATGTCCCACCATAGTTGGACAGCATCCCTCAAGGCCTGGTTTAAAGTAGTATCCCCTGTCCAGCAAGAGAGGGACAGAAACTAGAGCAGAGGAAGAGCTGCTGGTAGGGCCATGAGACATGGGGTCACCATACTGGGATGATGCCCTGGGTCCTGTCCCTGGTGACAGTGGGTGGTGCACACACAAGGAGAAATCACAACACAGAGCAACAACCAGGAGAGGCTCCCACAGCTTATTTACTGGTGGGACAGAAGCTGCTGGGGACTCATGGTTGTCATTGACCAGTGGTGGAACATCCTTGACGAGTTTTTCTAATTGCCCTTTGAAGCTGTCCCTGCTTTTGGCATTCAACATCCTGCAGCAATCCCTTGGTTGAGCCCAAGGCTTCCCTTCTGATGCTCACTTTCTGGGTCTGCCACCAGGTTAAACCTTGGCTTGCTTGTCCCACGGATCTGGAGAACCAGGGCTGGGGTTAACCACTAGGACAGGAGAGACAATGTTGGCACTGGTACAAGCTGGGGGCTTCTTTTCCATGCATCTTAGTGGGTCCAGAAAGTCCAAACCTGCCCTTGAAGCTGCAAGGGGACTTCTTCCAGCTCCAAGGGGCAGGGGTTGTCTTCGGAGTCCTGCTGGGGTCAGGCTTGGTGTCTTTTGTTTCTTGGTGGTGAGGTTCTGCCTCTGCGTTCTTTTGTCTCTCAGTGGTGAGTTTCTGCCCCGGGTTCTTCTTTTGTCACTCAGTGGTGACGTTCTGCCCCTGGGTTCTTCTTACTCCTCACCTGCTCAGCTCCTCCTTAGCCTTGCTGCCTTCTTGTTGTGGGACTTTGCCAAGCCATCCTTGGCAGGTTGTTGGGACTGAGCACCTACCGAGGTGCCCTGCGGTGATCTCCAGGACACAAGTCCTGATTGGACCCTCTTGGTGTCTTGTTACCATGAGCTGGGAGGTCCCCACATGCCAGCCCTTGCTTGGTGGCAGCTGATCTATTGGTGTGATAGCTTTGGCAGGGTCACCAACTGGCTGTGTTGGGGTCACTCTTAAGTAATGATTCTTAATTAATGAGCTTATGAGCTCAGGGCTCAGCATGGGGTCCTGTCCTGGAGCCAGGTCCCTCCCTGGCTTCTCCTCTGACCATGCCTAGAGATGGACTCTTGCTCCTCAGGGCCATGTTTTGATCTGGTGTTCCTGGCTTGTTTCCTCCAGCCCCTCCACAGAGGAACATTATGGAGGAACATTATGGGGTTTCTTATTGGCACTTTGGGATGCGGTTTGATGGCCCTGGTGGTATTGAGTTGATGGTTGGATTTGATGATCTCAGAGGGCTTTTCCAACCCAATTCTGTGATGTTGGATCATGGTGGCTGGATGCTCCTCTGTTCTCTGGGCTTACCAGCCAGGTTGTCCAAATCCCCAAGGACTGTGACCCTGCAAGATGGACAGGAGTAAAGTCATGGTTGTCAGAAGTCCTGTGCTCCTCTTTGTCAGCTGAGACAACCAGATGTTGTCCTTCAGCAGGACTCTGTGAGGTCTGCTGGAGCTCCCAGCCATGCAAAGTGTTGTCAGCTGTTGTGGAGATGTTCTGCTGCCTGGCATGTCCACAGGGAGCTCTGGAGAGCCAGATGGGGTCTGTGGGTCTGTGAAGGGAAGCAAAATGTTGAGGGGCCTGGAGCATCTCTGTGAGAAGGGGATGAGAGACCTGGGGAGAAGAGCAGCCCCAGAGGGCATTTTCTTAATGCTCATCAAGCAGTGAAGGATCTGTAAGGGGCAAGAGTATCGGGCTTGGATCTTCTCAGTGGTGCCCAGTGCCAGAACAAGGGGCAAAGAGCACCAGGTGGAAGCCAGGACGTTCCATCAGCAGCAGCTTCTTGGCTGTGAGGGTGCTGGAGGTCTGGAGCAGGCTGCCCAGAGAGGTTGTGGAGTCTCCTTGTCTGGAAAGCATCCAGCCCCTCCCAGCTATTGTGATCCTGGGCAAGCTGCTGTGGGTGCCCCTGTTGGAACAGGGGGGTTGGACTGGATGATCTCCAGAAGTTCCTTCCCACCACACCATGTTGGGATTACAGTCTGTGTTGTGGAGTCTCCATTGTTGGAGACAACCAAGATCATCTGGTCATGGGGCTGAGGAGCTGGTTGTAGGTGTCCCTGCTTGATCAGGAGGCTTGGGTGGGATGATCTCTGGAGGTCCATGCCAGCCTGCCCTGGTGTGATTGGTTATGTGAGCCTGGGGCAGTTTCAGAAGCAGGAAACTGCTCTTTTCTTGCTGGAGCTGAGTTAGTTCCCAGCAGCCATGGTCTATTTCTGGAGCTGCCAGCCGCTCATAGTAACAATTTTGAAGCTCGAGAACGGCAGAAGCATCTCCTCCAGAAGACACATAGGAAGTGCCACCATCCAGGAGCTAGCAGTCAGATCTAGGTGAGAAGGACCTGGTGGACCTTTGTAACACCTCCTGAGAGGTAGCAAATCTGGCCAGTTGGTGGCAAAACCTCCATCACCTGACCGTGGAGTGCAGCTCACGTGGGAGGTCACCACAGCTCTCACCTGAGCTGAGAGCCCTGTGCCAGGGTAGGTGTTGGGTACTTCTTCCCACCCAGCTCTGGGTACAGATGTCTTCAGAGAGGTTCCTATAGAGAAATCATCTCCAGGTCCTTCACGGGTGCAGAACTGTGTGTGGTGAGGGCACAAGGATGTTCTCAGAGCAAGAGGAGCAGCTCCTTCCATCCATGGAGCCAGAGAAGGACTCAAGGAGAAGCAGAAGTGGTGGTGCTGGGGTTGGTGCTCATGGGCTAGAGGAGTTGAGAGCCAAAGAACTGCTGCCAGGTCCATTGCAGGAGTCCAGTTCATAGCCAATTTTGGACCAGTTCTCTCATGCCAAGACCTTTCCGTATCCTAAAGCAACAAACCAGTCTGATCTTCAGCTCTCCAGGACCTGCAGTGAAAGTTCTCATGGTGATGTAGAAGACTCCTTAGAATGTCCACTGCCTCCCAGGGACAGGCAGAAAGCAGGCAAGAAAACGCTCAAGTCCAACCATTAACCCAACACTCTTGAGCCTGCTGCTGAACGGTGCCCTTCAGCATCACATCTCAACGGCTTTGAAACCCTTTCACTCTTCTCCATGCTCTTCCGGGAGCACCCTCAGGTGGCTTTCTTGGCCACCAGGGCACCTGGCTGGCTCACGGGCAACTCATTCCCCAGCACTCCCAGGTCCTTAGAGCCGCTTCCCAGCAGGTCACCCCTCACCTGGGGGTTGTTCCTCCCCAGGGCAGGACCCTCCAGTGACAGAGGACTTCCAGGTAGATGTCCACCAGGAGGACAACACCCCGTGATACCCAAAGGCAGGACCTCTCTGCAGAAGGAGGGTGGGCAGTGACCATGTGCTGTTTGCAGCACCATGGGGAGGCTCTCCAGCCCCAAGGAACCTTGGCTGTGGTGTCTGTCCTGTGTCTCTTGTAGAGGAGGAGGGGAAGGTGCAGTGACATGAGGAGCATACCCTGGGATTGCTGAGAAGCTCCTCAGCTGCTTGCCAAACAGTCATGGTGCTGGTTGTTGCTCTCCAAGCATCCTGGCTCCCATCCAGAGACCAGCTTTGGAAGCAGCCAAGGGTGGGGACCTCCTCCTTCAGCCTCAAGGTGACCCAAGGTGATCAAAGAAGTGAAGAGCACATTGTCAGCTCAGGTGGGGACACCAGCAGATGCTCTGGACTGCTGGCAAACATGCACCCTTGGGCCACCTTCTCACATTTTCCATCTGGGAATGCCCTCAGAGCAGAACCTGAGCCTGCAGCCAGCTGCCTGCAGGACCAGGCAGGTTCTCTAGCAAGTGGACATTAACATGAGACATGATTAAACTAATTAACAGCCTTTAATTGAGCCTGCCAAGAGAGCCCTGGACAAGAGTGGTGGGGTCTGAGATGGTCACTAACCTCATTAGGAATGGCCCAGAGAGCTGATGGATGGTGGCTCTGAGACACTTGGACTCATTAAGTCCCTAACGATTGTTGAGTGTGGTCAGGATCAATAACAGCAGTTCTGGGCTGGGTGGAGAACCCCTGAGTGATGCTTTCTTGTGAGATACCTTGCAGAGGAGCCGTGAAGAGATGGTGCTTGTGGCTTGGGCTCCACCTCATGGTGCAAGGACCCAGGTCTTGGTCCAGCAGCAGCCTTTTCAAATGTCACATGAGAGGCAAGACAAGATTCTTGCTGAGGGAATGCAGGAGTCATGGGGCATGGACTTGCTGCAGTCCCACCAGAGGGACCAGAGCTGGTCCAGAGCAGGACAAGGGTCTGGAGAACAGGTCTAGTGAGGAGCAGCTGAAGATCTGGGGTTGTTGAGCCTGGAGAAAGCGAGGCTGAGATGTTCTGGCTCTCTATAGCTCCCTGCAAGCAGCTTGGAGCCAGGTTGGGGTTGGTCTCTTCTTCCAAGGAACAAGAGGAAAAGGTCTCAAGTAGCCCCAGGGGAGGTTCAGGTTGGCCACCAGGAACATTTTCTACCCCTTGAGGGTTGTCCAGGACTGGCCCAGACTGCCCAGGGCAGTGTTGGAGTCCGCATCCCTGGAGAGGTCTCAAAGCCATGGAGATGTGGTGCTGAGGATCATGGTTTGGTGGTGCCCTGCCAGTACTGGGATAAGGGTTGGACTTGGTGATCTTCAAGGCCTCCACCAACCAAAACCATTCCATGACTGGAATGGTTCCATGCTCAGTGGTGGAGCTGTGGGTTCCACGGTGGCCACGTTGGCTGCACATCAGCAGCAGTTTGTGACCAGCCTTGGTGCCACAGCACGATCAGCATCTTGGAAAGGCAAAGTGGACTGGTGGGATCCTGCTTTGTGCTGGGTCTGTGTGGGCAACCACAGTCAGTGGTGGTCCTGGCCCTTGTGCTGCAGAAATGCCACCCTGGTCACCCCATTCATGTAGGTGCACCCCAAACTGTGTGTGCCTCACCAGCATGGGAAGGTGATGGATGTTGGCCAAGATGGTTCCTAGGAGCTGTTGTTCCCTTCCTGCTCCTCCTCATGGTTCCTGAACACAGAGAAGGGCCTCTGGTGATCTGGGCTGGGCTTTAATGTCTGCAGCCATGAAAGTGACCCAGGAGGGATGTGGAAATGTGACAGGGCAAGGGCAGATGGCTGCTTCTTGGTCATGGTGGGTCTCTGGAGGGGCTGTAGCTGAGGCACCATGCTCTGGGCTGAGGCTGGTGGTGCTGGTCACCGTGGTGACCGTGGTGGCAAGTTCAACCCCGTGGTGGGGTGTGAAGAGACCTCTGGAGCTCATCCAGTCCAACCGACCTGCTACAGCAGGGTGACAATGTCCAGGTGTCCTCCAGGGGAGACTGCACAACCTCTCTGGGCTCAACAGCTCCTGACTAGGCATTGGGCCAGGCTGGTGGCTTTGGTCTTGATGTTTTCCATGACATGGGGGTCCACCAGCAGCTGTGTGTGTGTGTATGTGAGGCTGTCCCCCCAGGGGCCACAGCCAGCCTGGGGAACAGGAGATGTCTGCTGGTCAGGGCACTGTTGTGTGTTCCCTCATCTGCATCATCACACTGGCTGGGGGGTGCTTGGGGGGTGCAGCAGGAGGGAGTGGGGGACGTGGATTGGGGGGGACAGGGA
>VWZI01017426.1:125003-164060 GCA_013396835.1 Psilopogon haemacephalus | reverse complement strand
CGGGCATCAGCACCGTAACCTACGTCTTCGTTTACAGCCCCGGCGGCCCGGCGGGGCCCCCCGGCCCCGGCCCCGAGCCCGCACCGCACGCCGCGCCCGCTCCGCTGCGCGGCCCCAAGCGGAAGCTGTACAGCGCCGTGCCCGGCCGCCGCTTCATCGTGGTCAAGAGCTACGCGCCGCAGGGCGAGGGCGAGATCCAGCTCAACCGCGGCGAGGCCGTCAAGGGTGAGTGGGGGACCGGCGGGGCACCCACCTGCTGCGGGATGCTGNNCGGGACACCCACCTGCTGCGGGATCCTGCCCGGGACGGGTGACGGCGTGCCCCGGGCGGGGCCCTGGGGTCTGCAGCCTTGCTTTGGGGTTTGGAGCTCATCCCTGGGGTCTGCAACCTCACTTTGGGGTCTGCAGCCCGGCCGTGGGGTCTGCAGCCTCACTTTGGGGTGTATAGCCCAGCCGTGGGGTCTGCAGCCTTGCTTTGGGGTGTATAGCCCAGCCGTGGGGTCTGCAGCCTTGCTTTGGGGTGTATAGCCCAGCCGTGGGGTCTGCAACCTCGCTTTGGGGTCTGCAGCCCGGCCGTGGGGTCTGCAGCCTCGCTTTGGGGGGGTATAGCCCAGCCGTGGGGTCTGCAGCCTTGCTTTGGGGTGTATAGCCCAGCCGTGGGGTCTGCAGCCTTGCTTTGGGGTGTTTAGACCATCTGTGGGGGCTGCAGTCTCACCTTGAGTGTGCAGCCTGGCTTTGGGATGTGCAGGCTGAATGTGGGTTCTTCAGACTTGCTTTGGGGTTTCCAGCCTTGATTTGGGGTCCATACCTTAGCCGTGGGATCTGCAGCCTGGCTGTGGGGGAGCAGCACCGTGGGGTCCCCAGCTGGCTCCAGCCCCCAGCTCCGTTGGTCAGGGCTGGGTCTCTTAGTCAGACCCTGGGGCTGTGGGACCAGTGGGGGCTGATCAGACCCTGTCTTTCCCCAGTCAGACCCTGGATATGGAGTTGTGGCTCTTTGGTATGGATCAGAGGCTCTAATCTTCTCTTTGGGCACCAGGTGGTTGATCCCACTCAGTGACATGGGACTGTGGGTGCCATCATCTGCTAGGGCCCTCAGGAGAAGTGGGCACCACTCTGAACCTTCATCTGTAGGGCTCCTGGGCATGGTGGGCTCCTTTCAGGGCTCTTGTGGGTTACCTGCCGGGCTAGTGGGCACCATGGATTACCTGTAGGGCTCCTATGAGTCATTAGCAGAGCTCCCAGGTGCCAGCCAACCTCCAGTTGGGTGCTGGTGGCCAGGGAAAGGTGGGCAAGGATGCGTTTCTTACCCCAGAATCCAGGCAGAGGCGTGGAGGAGCCCCAGTAACATTGAGCCCCTTGGGGAGAGGAGGGGCTGGGAGGGCTGGTGGCATTGCCGTGGTGTTCAGCAGCCTTCTCCAGGGCACGGAGACCCTGTGGTGGGTCGTGCAGGCAGGGCTCAGAAAAGGCTTCCTTTGCCTGCAGGCTGCTCCACAGCTTGGCACAGGAACTTTAAGGATCTTCTTTCATCTTAGTGCTGCTGCTGGTGTCTCTGCTGCTGCTGCTGCTGGCTTGGGCTGGAGCCATCAAGTCTAGGAGCTTGGATATGGGCTTGGAGGCGAAGGTTGGGCTTGCTGTTCCTTGCGCTCCTCACGACCACACCAGATATTGGAAACCCTGAGCTGTGGGGGGAGGCAAGCCCCAGCAGACCTGCTGGTGCCCTCAACGGTGTGGTTTTGTTCCCTGAGTGGAGGAGGAGATAGATGTGAGGTGCTTGTGACCTGCCTGGAGGGCCAGGTGCTGAAGCTTCCTGCAGCTGAAGATAGGATGTGTAGTGTGGCTGTGGGGTGAAGGTGCTGCAGGAGGCTGGAAGGAAGCAACAGATGGACAGGGCTTTGGGGGTCACAAGGGCTTTCCCCATCTCTTCACTGCCTTACCTGGTGTTTTATATCGCATCCTTCTGTATCTCCTCCAGCATTTGGACCAAGTAGGTGGTCCTAATGGGCGGTGGCTTCTCAGAGCTGGAGGTGCTCATCTGGCTTCCCTCATGTGCAGTGGAGAAGGCTCAGGAAGAGTTAAAAGTGAATCACTTCAGAGATGGAGATGCTGATGAGTTCTTCTGAGGGTAGGACCACCAGTGGTGGTTGGGCAAGTGGCCCTTGGGATGGTGTAGAGCAGTGGGGATAGATGGGAAGCAGCAGACTGAGCAGAGCTGCTGGTGGTGGTGCTTTGTCATCTTGGGTGGACTCTTGACTTCTCTGTTAATCTTCAGTTGATGGGAAGAGCCCTCTCGTGCCCAGCTTGTGAGGAGAGTTCCTGCCTGAGCTGGTGCTCTTCTGAGGGGTTTCAGAGTCCTGGAGGATCCACTAGCTGGGTGGGGAGCTGTTCAGGAGGTAGAGCGTGGAGCAGTGGTGGACAGATGGTGCCCAGCAGAAGGTGGCAGCTGGAGTAAGTGTTGAAGTGTGGTGGGTACAAGCAGAAGAGCTTTGTGGAAGGTGGGAGCTGATCTGGGGAGTGTTGTCAGAGCCTTACTGGAGGCAGCTGCCTGCTGAGCTGGAGAGATGTGGAAGGATGAGAGGGACATCTCTGAGGGCCTCATGTGGGGGGAGAAATCTGTCTGGAGGTGAAAATCTGAGGAGCTGTCTCCAGGCAGGAACATGCCATGGGGAGGGCAGCTGGAGATCACTGGTGTGGAAACTGTGGTGGGGCTGGCTTCTTCTGTCCTTCTACCCTTTCTTTGCATTTGTGTGACTGGGGCTGTGAGTGGCTCCTGTCAGAGAGGAGCATGGCAGAACATCTGTCAGCTGTAATTTGGAGAGTTCAGAAGAAGATGGAGAAGGATTTGAGGTGGAGAAACCTGAGCATCTCAGCGTGAGCTATGCAAGGTCCCGCTCATCTTCTGAAGCAAATGCTGCCTGTTGAGGGAAATCTGAAGGTCCTCAGAGGCTCACCTAAGGTTCTCTTTGGAGGTGACATCTCTTGTTGAGAGCAAATGGACTCCTCTGAAGGTTCTGCTGCAGCATGGTGTTCAGCAAGGGTCTTGTTGCTGGATATGGTGGGGTGAGATGCACCGAACCTTGCAGTCAGGAGTTGGTTTCCTCAGGGCTTTTCAGGCAGAGCTGGTTGGGTGTGAGGAACACAGTGGGAGTGAGGGTGTCTGAGGTGGCTGTGGCTGTTCTGGGGACATTTGGGTGGCAGGAGGACACAATCAGTGCAGCTTTGTTTGCAAGACAGCTGAGGAACTCAGGCAGAGGAAAGCCTGTCCTTGATCTGCTGCTTCCTGATAATGAAATGAGGGAGGATCAGTGCTCACCAGTGCTGACATCACAAGGTCACAGGGAGAAGTGGACTCCAGGCCAGGCACGAGGAGAACCCCAGCCTGGAAGCTGGGGAGATGTTTGGGGGTGCTGTGAACATGCTGGTTTTGTGTGGGGTCTCCTGTCTCTGCACTTGTGGTTAGGAGGAGCTCCTCTGGAGCCTCCACCACCACATGCAGCTGGTGTGGATCCTTCCTGACCTTTCCTGCTCCGCGGAGAACCCTCCGTGAAATGAAGAGCAAACTGGAACTCTGATGGGCCAGAGTTATGGCCATGTTGGGTTCCTGCTGAGCAGCTGTGGGATCTGTGGGAGGCTCTTCAGATGAAGGAATGAGGTCTGCTGTGGCTGGAGCTGTTGCTGTTTAGAGGATGTGGTAGAAATGTTTGCAGCTATGGTTTGGTGACCACCCAGCTGCTTCCTTCTGGACTTTCTTAGGCCAGCCAGGAACGTTAAGGAGAGGCTGGTGATGCCCAGGTGACTCCAGGCTATAGATATCTGCTGTGGTTGGAGATTAAACTGTTGACATCAAGGATGAGCCAGAGCTTTAAACTTCATCCCTGAGCTATCTGTGCCCATGGGGACCTAGAACAGGCTGCTTCTCTTGTCTTGTTCTCCATCCCAGTGCTGGAGGAGCCTGAGGAGTCTCCTGGTCATTGAGTCCTTGGCCCTGCAGAGCTTGGCAGATCTCTGTGAACTGGTCAGGTTCCACCTGTAGAACCTCAGGTACTTTCCTCCTGCTGTGCTGGGGGGAAGGCTGCTCTAGAACCTTCCAGGCTTCACCTCTTCTAACTTCTGGATGAAGATCATGCCTGGTTTGGTCATTTCTTGGCATGCTTTTGGACACAGCAGGGCTGGGAGACATCAAGGGCCCTGTGGCCAGGTTCTCCTTGGAGAAAGCTTCTCCTCTGCTAAGAGATGAAATTGCTGAGTCATGAGGGCTGCCTGCCAGCCCTGCTCCAGTGACCACCCAGCAGGGCTCTGCTGGGAGACCAGTGTCCCACCGAGGCTGCAGAGCATCAGCTGCTGCTCCATGTCTCCGTGGTCCCTCCAGCTCAGCTGTCGTGTCCCAGGGGTGTGCTGACTTCTGGATGTCCTCAGCAGCAACAGCATCAAGAGTCATCAAGAGCCTGAGCTCCTGAAGCCTCACTCAGGTTCTGTTGTAGCCCTTGGGCACCAACTGTTCTTGCTTTCATCTGAGGAGCTCCCGTGGGGTTTGAAATGTGGTAGAAACCTGCCTGACTCCAGCGTCTGCTGAGAGCTGGGCTGTGGGGGTGTGTACAGGCAGGACCAGACGAGCCTTGGTGTCCCTGGCATTGTGTGTGTGCTGCTGTAGTGCTCTGCAGCCCTGAGTTCCTCAGAGGTGCTTAGACACCAGTGTAGGTTTCACCGGGCTTTGGAGAACTGGAGGCGTTGTTTCTTGTCCCTGTGCTGCAGAGGAGTGGTGGCAGGTGGCTGTGCACAGCTGTCCCCATCTTCTGTGGTGTGTTCCTCTGCATCTCTGCCCCGGTGAGGCCATCTAGGGAGTCCTGGGGCCAGTGCTGGGCTCCCCAGTGCCAGAGAGACTGGGAGCTACTGGAAGGAGTCCAGTGGAGGCTGGGAAGATGCTGAGGCTGCTGGAGCATGTCTGTGAGGAGCAAAGGCTGAGAGCCCCAGGGCTGCTGAGTCTGGAGAAGAGCAGTCCCAGCAAGAAATCAAGGTGTGGGGACAAGAGGATGGGGCCAGACTCTTGTCAGTGGTGCCCAGTGCCAGCCCAAGGGGGAAGCGGCCCCAGGTGGAAGTCAGGAGGTTCCATCAGGAGCAACTTGTTGTCTGTGAGGGTGCTGGAGGCCTGGAGCAGGCTGCCCAGAGAGGTTGTGGATACTCCTTGTCTGGAGAGCTTCCAGGTCCGCCTGGCCACTGTGACCCTGGGCAAGCTGCTGTGGGTGCCGCCGGTTGAGCACTGGGGTTGGAGTGGATGATCTCCAGAGGTCCTTTACCACCACATCATGCTGGGATTCTGGGATCTTCTCTGTCATGGCTTTCCCAAAGGTGCTTTGCACTGAGCGGGACAGCCCAGCCTTGGACACATCACCATGGAGTGACATGAAGGATGCCTCACTGGGGAATTGAGAAGGCGGCATCTGAGTTGGGTGGCTGAGGCCGTTGGGTGCTGTGGGAGCTGTGCTGGTTGTCATAGTGGTCAGTATCTGCAGGTTCAGTCATTTTTTGGGGTCTAATGAGAGGTTGCTGAGCCAGGAACCTCTTACAGTTGTCAGGAGCTGTGAAGGATGAATTGTGGCAAGGGAGAAAGACAAGAAGCTGCTCATGAAATGCACAGGATGATCTATGATTGCTCCTTCTAGAGCATTCTCCTGAGGGCAGGTGGACACCCAATTGTTCTTCGTCTCTTCCGTCTGTTTCCTTCTCAGCTTCAAGCCACTTCAGCATCTGCAACCAAATGTGTCCCATGTGTGGGGGCTCCAGGGCCAAGCAGTTCGAGTGGTGGTGGGCTGTGGAGTCAGTGGATGTGGTCCTCTCTTGCCTGTTGTGTTTCTGTTGTTTTCACAGAATCCCAGGATGGTTCAGGTGGGAAGGGACCTTTAAAGGTAATTTTTAGAGGTCCAGTCAGCAGGGACATGTGCAACTAGAGCAGGTTGCTCCGAGCCTTGTCCAGCCTGACCCGGAATGGTTCCAGGGATGGAGCTTCCAGTAGCTCTCTGGCAGTTGGGCCAGCTGGAGCTGTGTGTCCTGCCCTCTCTCATGTCCCTGTGGTGTGCCCTTGGTGTCACGAGTCAGCTCATCATGCCTTGTGTAGGGAAGTGTCCTCTTCTGGGTTATAAATGTGTGGTTTCTCCTGGTCAGGTGCTCCAGGGAAGCTCAAGGCTTTTTTTCACTCCCATTCTCCATCCCATGCCTGGCTTCTCTTTGCTTCACTCATGTTGCTTTGGCCTTCATCATGGGGTTGGGCTGGAAGGAACCTTAAAGACCATCTAGTTTCATGGGAAGGGACACCTCCTGCTAGAGCATTTTTTACATCTTCTCCAACAATTGATGCTTTCTGTCTCTGTTCAGCCTTTCTGCTCTTCCCTAACCCAGTTTGGTTTCTGGTGCAGGTAAATAGGTCTTGAGCAGTGTCCAGGTGGATCATAGAATCATAGAATGATTTGGATTGGAAGGGACTTCCAAAGCTCATCCAGTCCAGCCCTCCTGCAGTCAGCAGGGACATGCTCCACTAGAGCAGGTTGCTCACAGCCTTGTCCAGCCTCAGCTTGAAGGTCTCCAGGCATGGGGGCCTCAATCACCTCCCTGAGCAACCTGTTGCAGTGTTCCAGCACCCTCATGCTAAAGAACTTGTTCCTTACATCCAATCTAAATCTGCTCTGCTCTCATTTCAAACCATTGCCCTCATCCTGTCCCTGCAGGCCTTTGCAAACAGTTTCTCTGCAGCCTCCTTGCAGCCCCCTCCAGCTACTGTCAGGCTGCTCCTAGGTCTGCCTGGAGCCTTCTCTTCTCCAGGCTGAACAACCACAGCTCCCTCAGCCTGTTCTCATGGTGGAGCCGCTCCAGCCCCCTGATCATTTTCATGACCCTCTTCTGGCCCTGCTCCCTCAGGTCAATATCCTTCCTGTGTTAAGGGCTCCAGAGCTGGACACAGCACTGCAGGTGAGGTCTCACCAGAGCACCATACAGCAGCAGAATCCTCTCTCTCCATCTTTGGCTATGCTGCTTTTGCTGCTGTCCAGGCTGCCATTGACCTTCTGGGCTGCAAGTGGCCATTGCTGGCTCCTGTCCAGCTCCTCACNTCTTCTCCAGGCTGAACAACCACAGCTCCCTCAGCCTGTTCTCATGGTGGAGCCGCTCCAGCCCCCTGATCATTTTCATGACCCTCTTCTGGCCCTGCTCCCTCAGGTCAATATCCTTCCTGTGTTAAGGGCTCCAGAGCTGGACACAGCACTGCAGGTGAGGTCTCACCAGAGCACCATACAGCAGCAGAATCCTCTCTCTCCATCTTTGGCTATGCTGCTTTTGCTGCTGTCCAGGCTGCCATTGACCTTCTGGGCTGCAAGTGGCCATTGCTGGCTCCTGTCCAGCTCCTCACCCACTGTAGTGGTTTAGCAGTTACCTGCCCCCCCACCTTTTATAAACCGTGGCTAGGGCTCAAAAAAACCCACTGGAAGGTAACAAATGAGGCTTTATATTTACAGCAATGCACAATATACAAGCAGATATTTACAAGGTATAACAGATATTTACAGATATATACAATGAAAAGGTAATACAGAAACACCACACCCCTCCCAGAGACCAAAATCCCCAAGAGGGGTAACCAACCCCCACCTACCACCTTTCCCCTGTTCCCCAGCCTTATCTCACCACTTGTTCAANACTGTAGTGGTTTAGCAGTTACCTGCCCCCCCACCTTTTATAAACCGTGGCTAGGGCTCAAAAAAACCCACTGGAAGGTAACAAATGAGGCTTTATATTTACAGCAATGCACAATATACAAGCAGATATTTACAAGGTATAACAGATATTTACAGATATATACAATGAAAAGGTAATACAGAAACACCACACCCCTCCCAGAGACCAAAATCCCCAAGAGGGGTAACCAACCCCCACCTACCACCTTTCCCCTGTTCCCCAGCCTTATCTCACCACTTGTTCAAGCTGCAGATAAGCTGAAGTAGATCGGTCAGGGGGGTTAGTAATAGGAAGGAGTTAGTAGTTTTACTCTGAATTAGCCACCAAGACAGAGAGACAAAGGAGACCATGCAAGAGAAGCAGCCGCAGCCCGGAACGGTCAGAAGCCATCTGCTATCTGGTTGTTTTCAGAACAGTTCTTAAAAACAACTTTTTTTTTTCTTTCTCAGCAAAACTCTGGTGAAGTGACACACTGTGTTTACCTCTCTCAGCCAATAGTCTAATTTCTCACTCATATCCTCCACTTAGTTCAAACCAGCACACTCACCATCACCCCCAAGTCCTTCTCTGCAGGGCTGCTCTCAAGCTTATCAGCCCCCATCCTGTGTTGATATCTAGAGCAGGCCCAACCCAGGCGCAGGACATTGCACTTGGCCTTACTGAACCTCACAGGACTCTCCTCAGTTCACCTCTCCAGCCTGTCCAGGTGTCTCTGGATGGCTCCCATCCAGACTTACAACCCCACCACTCAGCTTGGTGTCATCTGCAAACCTCCTGAAGGTGCCTCAGTCTCACTGTTGATCTCACTGATGAAGGTTTTGAACAGCAGTGGTCCCAGTACAGACCCTTGAGGGACACCACTTGTCCCCCATCTCCATCTAGATCTCTCGTTGGTTTGGTGAGTTGACTGCAGATAAAGAGAAGTAGAACTGCTTTGCTTCCTTCGAGGAAATGACCTTCACAGAGTTCAGGAGTATTAAATATTGTCTCCTCCATGGAGGTGTCCAAGGTCAAGTTGGATGAGGCCTTGAGCAGCCTGGTATAGTGGTAGGTGTCCCTGCCCGTGGCAGGTGGGTTGGAACTGGATGCTCTGGAATGTCAACTCCAACCCAACCCATTCTATGGTTGCACTCCCTGGTGCTGGCCGTCACAAGGTTATGTGGCCCCAGCAGCTCCAAGGACAGTGGTGGCTTTCTCTAGGAGGCCAGTTCTTGGTAGGTAGTGTGAGCTGGGCCTTGATACCTGACATGTCACCTGCTGGTGTTTGGAACCTGCCCCACAGGTGCTTTTTGGAGGGAAGTCCTGTTGAGCAGGAGGCGTCTTCCAGTCAGGGCTGGCTGCAGGCATGTGGTGACTTTGGATTACAACCACCACAGCACCATCACCTAGGAAGAGAGAGATGAAGAGCCTGGGTGGGAGTGTAAGGGTTTCAGCTCTGAGCACCCTGCAGCTGACTGGACGTCTTCTAGATGTGTGATCCACCTGGGCAACCCTGAGCACCAGGGACAGGGCTAGGTGTTGGGGCTCTGGGTTCCTGCAAGAAGCAGCCATGAGAACTCATGAGTCCGTGAGGTGGGTAGGACACTGAGGGGGAAGGGCAGGCAGCTCCTTAGAGTCCTGCAGACCTTCTGGAATGATGTTTGTGGAATGCTATGAATCAAGGATGAAGAAGGTCAGCTGGGATCCAAGGAGGATGTTGCAATGGGATGAGGTGTCACAATCTACTTGGGTGCAAAGAGGAGATGGAGGATCCCTGGGGACGCGTGGAAGGAGCCATCCCTCTCTGGTCATTAGAGCTGCCATCTCATGCCATCAGAAGATCTATTTTTAGACATCCTCAACTCTGCCTGCAAAATTGGTCTGGCCTCAGATGTTCTCCCTCGGCTTCCAGCTTCATGGTTGCCACATACCAGGCTCCGCACATCCAGGCTTTGTGGTGCCCTTTGAAGGGAGCAGTGTGGGGGCTTGCTGAGGAGCTGAGGGCTTGGCCTGGGGGTCAGGGCATGGAGCTGACCTAGGACAGGAACCCCAGCCCCCTACACCCTGACCAGCTGTGTCACAGGCTTGTCTCCAGAGCTGTTGTGTAGAAGATCCATAATCTGCTGGGCAGCATAGAGAAGAGTGTGGCCAGCAGGTCAAGGGAGGTTCTCCTGCCCCTCTGTTCTGCCCTTGTGAGACCACAGCTGAAGAAGTGGGTCCAGTGCTGGACTCTCCAGTGCCAGAAAGACTGGGAGCTACTGGAAGGAGTCCAGTGGAAGCTGGGAAGATGCTGAGGGGCCTGGAGCTTGTCTGTGAGGAGCAAAGGCTGAGAGCCCCAGGGCTGCTGCTGAGCCTGGAGAAGAGCAGCCCCAGAGGGCATCTAAGCAATGCTCAGCAAGAGATAAAGGACCTGTGGGGACAAGAGGATGGGGCCAGACTCTTGTCAGTGGTGCCCAGTGCCAGCCCAAGGGGGAAGCGGCACCAGGTGGAAGCCAGGAGGTTCCATCAGGTGCATCTTGTTGTCTGTGAGGGTGCTGGAGGCCTTGAGAAGGCTGCCCAGAGAGGCTGTGGAGTCTCCTTGTCTGGAGAGCTTCCAGGCCTGCCTGGCCACTGTGACCCTGGGCAAGCTGCTGTGGGTGCCGCCGATTGAGCACTGGGGTTGGAGTGGATGATCTCCAGAGGTCCCTTTTCACCACACTGTGCTGTGGTGCTGGGGTTTGAAGATGACTTTGTCCACCAGCCATTGTATGGCTGCTGGGGGTTCAGAGGATGGTGGTTTGCATCAGGCTCCCTTTGCTATATATTTGGTGTAGGGGACAATCCCTTGGTGCCTTCTTGGCTGATTTTGTGCTCACTAGGAGGAGAGGTTGACAGCAAGCCCATGGTGTTGATTCCCTTTCCAGCTTTGTTTCTGTGGCTGAGTTTCTACCAGGGTCTCAGGGCTTAGCATTGGCTTGGAGTTACTGGAGAGCTTCTCCCTCCTACCAGGGTCAGGAAGCTGTCCTTCTGTTCCTCCTGGTGTTGGCTGCTGAGAAGGTCATTCAGAAAGAGATGGGAAGAAGCCAAGCTGCAGCTGGGTTGCTGGAGCCTGGGCTGAGAATTACACAACCTCCTGGGACCTGTCAAAAATCCTGCTTTCAGCTGTGCTCCACTTCTCCACCTCAGCTCAGGACAGGATTTTTCCACTGAAGGCTTACATGTTGCAGGTCAGCAGCATGGTGTCTGGATTGTTGGAGCTCCTAGGCCAAAGAACCTGTCTGGAATCAAGGTGTCATTGGCCAGAAAGTCCACTGCTGAAGAGTTTGGAGAGAAGAAAACCCAGAAGAGAAAGGGAGAGGTTGCAGGTGATGTCAGGAGGTGCAGCAGCAGGAGCCTGGTTTCTGTGCTATGTGCTCTGAGCAGCTGTGGTCCACCTGCTTTCAACTTCGCTCCGCACTCAGGGATGCTGGTGGGAAGAAGTCCTGCTGCTGAGGATCAAACCAATCAGGAAATTATAGAATGGTTTAGGCTGGAGAAGAGCTTTAAAGATGAGTCTAGCCACTGACCCCGTGCTGTCAAGGCACCCCCAACCCATGGCCCTCAGCACCACATCTCTGTGGCTTTGAAACCCCTCCAGGGATGGGGACTCCATTACAGGCCTGGTCAAGCTGACTGGAAAACCCTCAAGAGGCAGAAGTAGTTCCTCATGACCAACCTCAACCTCTCCTGGAGCAACCCGAGGCCATTTCCTCTTGACCTGTCCCTTGTTCCCTGGGAGAAGAGACTGACCCCCACCTGGCTCCAGCCTCCTTTCAGGGAGCTGTAGAGAGCCAGAAGGGCTCCCCTCAGCCTCCTCCTCTCCAGGCTCAACAACCCCAGCTCCCTCAGCTGCTCCTCACAACTTCTCCAGACCCTTCTCCTTCTTTCCCAGACTCTCCTACAGCTTTGTTGCCCTTCTCTGGGCCTGCTCAGTCCCTCAGTGTCCTTGCAGTAAGGGGCCCAAAACTGATGCCAGTACTCAAGGTGTGGCCTCTACAATGCCCAGTTCACGGGGACAATTCCTGCCCTGCTCTTGCTGATCCATGCCAGGCTGCTGGTGGCCTTCTTGGCTACCTGAGCACTCAGCTCTGCTCCTTGTAAGCTCTCATCCTGAAGCTTTAATGGGTTTGGAAGCCTTCAGGTCAAGTTGACTGTTTTCTGCCATGGAATCTCAGATTGGTTTCGGTTGGAAGAGACCTCAAAGATCATCCAATTCCAACCTCCTACTGTGGACAGGGACACCTTCCACTAGATCAGGTTGCTCAGGGCCTCACGTTCTGGGTTCTCCTTCCTCACCTGCCTGGTGCTGATGGAATTTCTTCTCTCCTTTCACAGAGAGAAGGGTCATGAATGGTTCCTGTGGCACCAGCATCATGAGGTGGTAGTGCTCAGCACCGGGTAAAGTTGCCCCCCAGTGCCTCTGAGATGCATCAGAATGAGGTTCTTGACTCTCATATGGATCAAAGACCACTTGAAAGCCCTTGTAGATACAAGGTGTGAGGTGGGATTATGGCCATCCAGAGGATAAGATCCACACTTTTCAGCTGGGCTGATAGGAGGAGAATCCTTATCAGCTTGCTACAGTGAGAGAGGATGCCCTTGTTGTCAGGTCAGAAGGATGAGATCCCATCAGAGCTCTTTCATCCCACATCTCCTGCTTGCTTCTCCTCAGGTGGCTGCTCTTCATGGCTTTGTCCTCAGCCCAGCTGCACAGCACAGAGCGGAAGGTTCTCAGCAGGCTTTGTGGGGTGCTTTGAGTTGTGAGCATCGAGTAGATGGAGACAACATGGAAGATTCTACCCCAGAGTTTGGCCTTTATTTCAGTCTTGTTTCCAACAGGTTCTTCTGAGCCCTTCTGGCTCCTTCTTCCATCTTTGCCCTTCTCTGCACCTTCTCCAGCATCTCAATGTCCTTCTTGGAGTGAGGGACCCAAAACTGATCCCAAGACTCAAGGTGTGGCCTCAGCAGCACCCACCCAGTCCAGGGGCACAATCCCTGCCCTGCTTCTGCTGGCCACACCACTGCTGATCCAGGTCTTCTTGCTCCTTGGGTTCAGATATGTTAATCTGCAGGACTTTCTCCCTTGAAGATAGATTGTTTGGTTCTTTCCTCCTGAAGACCTCCCACCTCCCTTTTTTATTTTTTCTTTTAACCAAACCCATCAGCCACTTCGTCCTTCACCCACTGGATGCTCCTTGGCACCTGGTGGGTCCAAGTTCTTGGGTGGGAAAATCTAAAATCAGTAATTTGCATTGGCTGTGGAGGGTGGTGCTCAGAAGATGTGGGTGGATCTGCATCCTGGGCCTCTTCCTGAAGGTCTGCCTCCATTTCTTCTGCAGCACAGAGGAGTTTTGTCTCTAGGTTGTGCACTGCTGAGGAGCATGTTTGGAAGCATTGGAGGATTTAAAGCCACCCTCCTGAGTGGCTGCTGGGCCCAAGGGGGTTTGCCAAGGGAGTTCTCACCTCAAGTGCCTTCTGGTGAGGTTGAGCTCTCGGCATGGCATCCTCTTCTGCTTGGTGACACAGGATGAACACAAATGTCCCATCTCAACTCATCATCTCTTCCACCACATGCTTTTCTGCTCCCCGCACCTGCAGCTTTGGCTGCCCAAGGCCCTCTGGTAGGTTCCTGGCAGATGTTGTTTGGTGTCAGGAGGATGGGACCAGACTCTTGGCAGTGGTGACCAGTGGCAGGACAAGGAGTAATGGGCATCAGCTTGAATATGAGGAGTTCCATCAAAACATGAGGAGGAACATGAGGAGGAACATGAGGAGGAACTCCAGGTAGAGCCCTGGAGCAGGCTTCCCAGAGAGGTGGTGGAGTCTCCATCTCTGAAGACATTCCAAACCCACTTGCTTGTGTTCTTGTGTGACTTTCTCTAGGTGACCCTGCTTTAGCAGGATGGAATTGGACTTGACAATCTCCAGAGGTCCCTTCCACCCCGTACCATGCTGTCACCACGTGCCTGTGGGACTGCTTGGTGTGCATGGCTCCACCTGAGGTTCTTGGCTGGACTCCCTGCAGCCTCTGGTCAGAAATAGCTCTTCCCAAGTGCCATTTGTCCCCAGCGTAGCCTGTAGCCCATCTCTGTTGGCTGCTCAGATGTACATGACCTCCTAGCTGGGACCTTCATCAATCTTGGCCACTAGCAGAGGCTCCTGGAAGATGTAGCCAAGGTTTGGTTGACTCCAGCACCTCCATCCTGCCCAGAGCTGCTCTCCTTTAGTGTCCCACTGTGGAGGTGAAGGAGTTGGGCAGCCACCAAACAGCCACCCTTGGCCCATCCCAGCTGGGTGTGGACCAAACTTATGAGGCTTTCCTTGGAGCCAGCAGAAGGTACCCTCCTGACTCATGGAGCTCTCCTCGCATACAAGCTGGTCTCCCAGTGGCTTTTTGGGGGTAGCAAGGCCAAGATGTCCATGGTGACATCATCTGGACACTGAAGCTGGGTCTTTGATCTTGGGGGTGAAGGTCAAGAAGGGCTGCAGGAACCTGCTGAAGGCCTGCTGCTGCATGGAGCTCAGATATTGCTGCTCAGGGTATTCCAGCTCAGGAGGTGAGGTTGGCACCTGAAGGGCTGCAGGAACCTGCTGGGGGTTCCTGGTGCATGGAGCTCAGCTGTTGCAGCTCAGGAGGTGAGGCTGGCACTTTAGCAGCTTGCTCTGAGGTGGGGCTCTGTTGTTTGACTGTCTAGAGCTCCTTCTGCTGGCACAGAAGCTGGTGAGATCATCTTGAATCTTCAGCTTGGGGGAGAAGCTTGCCAGCAGCAATCTGAAGCCTGACAGCGCCAGCTTGCAGCCGCGTGTGTGTGGGTTAAACACGGACCTTGGTCTGGCACCTCTGAGATGCTGCTGCCTGGGGCTCTCCAGATGATGCTTTGTGGTCTCCTCAAACTGGGTATGGCTGGTGCGGGTCAGGGGTCACCCTTGGCATGCCTGCTCCTCGTCTTGGTAATGATCTGTGGCCTCGGCTCCATGTTTGGAGCTGGCTGTTGCCTTCCTTTGGTCCCCAGCTGCCTGTCAGAGGCAGCATCTATAAGAAGGTCTTCAGTAGGAGGGTGGTGAGACTCTGGAACAGGTGATCCAGGGAGGTGGTGGCTGCCTTCTCCCTGGGGGTGTTGGGAGGCCAGGTTGGATGAGGCCTTGAGCAGCTGAGCGTAGTTGAGAGGTGTCCCTGCCCATGGTGGGGAGGTTGGAGTAGAGGAGCTCTGAGGTCCTGCCCAACCTGAGCCATTCAAGATTCTCCTCCAAGTTGCTCCTGGTCGATGGAGTCAGGTGGTGCTGGGTTCATGCAGCCTGCTTGTGGGCTGGGTGCTGCCTCCAGGGGGACTGCTGGGAAAGGAAGGTTGAGCCTGAGCTGGGTCCTGGGGAGAGCTCAGCTCTGATCCAACAGAGTAGCTACACCCAGGTCACAGCTCTTAGATCCCAGCCCTGGGAGGCATGGTGGGATGGCCCAGCAGAACTTAGTGAGGTTGATGAGGCGCTGAATGGGTTGAGCAGGCATTGAAACAGGCTGCCCAGGGAGGTGGTGGAGTCACCATCCTTGGAGGGCTTCAAGAAACGTATGGACACACCACTTGGGGACGTGGTTTAGTGGCCATGGTGGTGTTGGGTTAGTGGTTAGACTCAATCTTAGGAGGTCTTTTCCAACCCAGACATGTCCATGAGGAACTGTTTTCTGAGGTGATGCTGAGCATGGTTTTCTACATTGCTTCTGAACCCTGTTGGGTTAAGTTCTGACTGTGAGAACATTTCCAGTTCATCCAGGAGCACAGGACTCACAGCTGAAGGTGGCTGAGATGCCATGCTCCATGCTGTCTAGGAATTCATAGGCCTGAAGGACAGGAGGACGTTCTCTGCTGAGCTGGAGTTGGGCCAGGGGAGAGGTATCTTCAGAGCAGCTTTGGGCTGGGGCACTGCAGGTCTGTGGGAAGAGTTTGGCTTGGGGTGGATCCACAAGGCAGGTCCTTAGGTAAAGGTTTGGGTGGGTGACTTCTGGTTGTTAGTGTCCATCTCTTTTGGATCTGCCTGGAGTTGCTGCTTCAGGGCAGGAGCTGCTAGGTGCAGCTGAGTGCTGGCAGAAAATAGACCTGCAGTGATTAGGCTTCTGGCCTTGTCTGCAAGTTGAGACAGCAGCTGGAGATGAGCCAGCAGTGTGCCCGGGTAGCCAAGAAAGCCAACAGCAGTCTGGTTTGGATCAGCAATGGTGTGGCCAACAGGACCAGAACAGGGATTGTCCTCCTGGACTGGGCACTGTGGAGGCCACAACTTGAGTCCAGGGGTCAGTTTTGGGCCCCTCACTCCAAGAAGGACATTGAGGAGCTGGAGCAGGTCCAGAGAAGGGCAGGGAAGCTGGAGAAGGGTCTGGAGAAGGAGGAAAAGGGTCTGGAGAACTTGTGAGGAGCAGCTGAGGGAGCTGGGGTTGTTGAGCCTGGAGAGAAGGAGGCTGAGGGGAGACCTTGTGGGAGGCTGGAGCTAGATGGGGGTTGGTCTTTTCTCCCAAGGATCAAGGACAAGCTCTCAGCTTTCTGCAGGCTGTGGATCAGTCAGTAGAGACAGTTATGGGATGTTCCTGCAAACCCCTGTGTCCTCCTTGCTGGTGGGAGACCCTCTGTGGGTGTTGGAGGGGCTTTGGTAGTCGTTTGGTAGACTACCCTTGGAGTACAGGATGGTTCACCTCCTGGTGCTGTGGCAGAGCTGAGTCTTCCTGCCAGCCGTGAAGTAAATGTGGGGCAGGAATCACAGAATCATAGAATGGTTTAGGTTGGAAGGGACTTCAAAGATCATCCAGTTCCAACCCCTTGCCATAGGCAGGGACATCTCCCACTAGAACAGGTTGTCCAAAGCCTCATCCAGCCTGGCCTTCAACACCTCCAGGGAGGGAGCAGCCACAGCCTCCCTGGGCAACCTGTGTCAGTGTCTCACCACCCTCACTGTGAAGAACTTCCTCCTAACATCCTGTTTAAATCTCTCCTCTGCCAGTTTAAACCCATTCCTCCTCGTCCTGTCATTACAAGACCTTGTGGATAGTCCCTCCTCAGCCCTCCTGTAGGCCCCCTTCAGGTATTGGAAGGCTACTACAAGGTCTCCTTGAAGCCTTCTCTTCTCCAGGCTGAAGATCCCCAACTCTCTCAGCCTGTCCTCATAGCAGAGGTGCTCCAGCCCTCTGAGCATCTTCGTGGCCCTCCTCTAGACTCACTCCAACAGCTCCATGTCCTTCTTGTGCTGGGGGCTCCAGAACTGTACACAGTTCTGGAATGTGGCTGTAGGTGACCTCCAGACAGGGTCTGCTGGAGTCTGAGGGAGGGACCATGTCTTTCCTTGGAAGCTGTCCTCAAGGCAGTGAGGTGTTCATGTCAGATGCAGTTAGATGTGCACCAGGCTGGCAGCTGTCCCTCTGCTCCTGCCAGAATTAGAAAATGCTTCATTAATTCAAGGCAGCATCTGCTCAGCACCTCCTCAGCTTGACCTCACCAGTGTCCCACTTTTTTTGTGGCCATGGGGGGCAGCCCAAACTTGACGTTAGAGGAGGACTTGGGTCTGAGCTTGCAGGCTGTGGCTGCAGAAGGGTTGCCTTGCATGGGGTTGGCCTGTACAGAGCTGGTGTGCAAAGGGCCTTTGTGCAGAGGGCTGGCATGCACAAGGTTGGCATGCAGAGGGATGGTGGGCAGCTAGGATCATTTGTCTTCTGCTGGCTGTGGGGCTCTGCGTGGGAAGCTCTACAGAGCCACTCAGCCTCATGACTGTGTCCATGCTGCTGTGGTCTTCAGGAGCTTGCTGGTCTAGTTGAAGTCTTGAAGAACCCAGAGAGCTGCTTCTAGCCCTCGTGACTTGGCTTCTCTCTCAGTTCTGTGGGCTTGTTGCTTCACTTGGCTTATTTGGGCAGAGAGGAACCTTGTGAGGTTCAGCCAGCACAAGTGCAGGGCCCTGCCCCTGGGCAGCAGCACCCTCCTGCAACACATCTGGTGAGGGGGAACCTGCTGGGAGGCAGCCCTGTGGAGGAAGAGCTGGCAGTGCTGGTAGGCAGCAAGTTGCCCTTGAGCCAGCAATGTGCCTTCAAGGCCAAGAAAGCCTAGAGTCTGCTGGGGAGCATAGAGAAGAGTGTGGCCAACAGGTCGAGGGAGGTTCTCCTGCCCCTCTGCTCTGCCCTTGTGAGGCCACAGCTGAAGAAGAGGGTCCAGCACTGGACTCTCCAGTGCCAGAGAAACTGGGAGCTACTGGAGAGAGTCCGGTGGAGGCTGGGAAGATGCTGAGGGGTCTGGAGCTTGTCTATGAGGAGCAAAGGCTGAGAGCCCCAGGGCTGCTGCTGAGCCTGGAGAAGAGCAGCCCCAGAGGGCATCTAAGCAATGCTTAGCAAGAGATAAAGGACCTGTGGGGACAAGAGGAT
Organism: Psilopogon haemacephalus; assembly: GCA_013396835.1. Lineage (NCBI taxonomy): Eukaryota > Metazoa > Chordata > Aves > Piciformes > Megalaimidae > Psilopogon > Psilopogon haemacephalus. The sequence continues at coordinate 145,958 of VWZI01017426.1, read as the reverse complement.
GGGGCCAGACTCTTGTCAGTGGTGCCCAGTGCCAGCCCAAGGGGGAAGGGGCACCAGGTGGAAGCCAGGAGGTTCCATCAGGAGCAACTTGTTGTCTGTGAGGGTGCTGGAGGCCTTGAGAAGGCTGCCCAGAGAGGTTGTGGAGTCTCCTTGTCTGCAGAGCTTCCAGGTCCGCCTGGCCACTGTGACCCTGGGCAAGCTGCTGTGGGTGCCCTTGGTGGAGCAAGGGGGTTGGACTGGATGATCTCCGGAGATCTCTTCCCACCACACCATGCTGGGGTTGGTGAATTTTGTCATGTTCATCCTGACTTGGGGTTTGGGGTGAGGATTGTGACCACTCCTGTGCCTCCCCCTGTGTTTGAGCATCTCCAAGAGCCTATAGCTGAGCCTGGCAGCAAATGGGCCTGAAGCACCATGAGGGCTGCTGGGACCATTTGGCTGTGTGGACTTCTGGTAGGCTTTAATCTGGTGCCCCCAAATGCACGCTGGAGATGAAGGTGTGTTGAACATCCCAATGGTTTCCTCCAGCCCTGTGTGCTGAAGAAGACCTCGGGGGGCTGTCCAGGTTGAGCGGGAGGTGGCATGGGGAGGAGAACCCAAGTCCTTTCCATGTCTTTCTGGGACAGAGGGAACACTTTGGTTGTGTTTGTTATGGGATCTTACTTAGAAACAGTTTTCCTCTGCTGGCTTGGCCTGGCAGGACCTTGCAGGGTGGTGTTTTGTCATGCCATGAGTGGTTGAGGAGTCCATGAGTGTTGTCCTCTGAAGCTATGTGGTTAGAAGGGGTGTGGCGGGCTCTGGGATATGGTAGCTTTGTGCCCCAAGTGTAGGTGCCCAGATCCATTTCTGTATTTCTTCTGCTTTGCTTTTTCCATGTGTCCCATCTTCTCTTTCTTCATCCATGCTTCGCAGCAGACCAGCAGCTTCGCCAACTGGGTAACTATCAACTTCTTCTATTCCCCTTTCACTTCTCCTCATCCTTTCCACCTTTGTCCTTGCCCTCTGCTCTGTAGATTGCAACCCTCCTGGAGATCCATTCTTCCTCCCCTTTCCTTGTTTTCTTCTCTGTAGGAGATCACAACCCTCCTGGAGACCCATTCTTCCTCTTCTTTCCTTCTCTTCTCCTCTGGGGCTGGGGTGGGGGGCAGAAGACAAGATGGGACCTTCCCTTCCCACCCTGCTGGCTCCCCTCCATCCAGTCCCTGAGGTTTCCTTGGTGTGGGACTCTTGAGGAGCAGCCAAGGAGGTGTGCATGCCTCCTGTGAAGATGCTTCCCTGGTGTCTGGTGGGAGCTGTAGAGAGGAAGAAGCTCTCTGGAGACAGGAGGGGATGTGGGACAGCAGGGGACAGCACCAGACCCTGCTTCTGCAGGAGACGCTGGGAGCTCACAGCCAGTTCTTGGGGTCTTGGCTTTGCTTGGTTGGTTTTCCCTGCCAGGATGCAAGATCTGAGCTCGGGAGGGCGGGACAGGAGCCACACAGTCCCCTCCCAGGCTGGAGATGCAGTCCCGTGGTCTGTGAGCATGTGCCTGGGGAGCACTGGGTGGAGCAGATCTGACCCCAGAAGTGCTGTGTGCCACTTGTGCCTCCATCTGCTCCCATCACCGCCTTCTTGGGGGAGCTTTGAGTTGAGGTCCACCAAAACTACTGCCTCTCTGCAATGCCTGCAGGGGAAGCTCACTCCAGGCTGGTGTCCACCCCCTTCCTTCAGCACAGGTTGGGGCAGGTGGCTTCAAACCCAGGCCTGGCTCCTGTTGCTGAAGCCAACTGTTTGGTGGGGCAGAAAGGGTAGAGGAAGCTCTAGAGGAAGATAAAATTGTCCTACTCCTTGCCATGGAACAGTGGTGGGCTCCTACCTGTGGAGGTGGTTGTGGTTTGGTCACAGGCAGAGTGGGCAGCTGAGGAGGTTGAGCACCTCCTGGGCTTTTCCAGGCTTGCTTTTCTCCCACCTGTGGCATCTGGTGTGGCCTTGGCATGGGAGGACAACCACAGCCACCCACTCTGGAGAAGAGGCAGGAGGGACACTGCTTTCTGGGAATACTGGTTGTGGATGTGCCCTCCCTAGAGATGTTCAAGGCTGGGTTGGATGAGGCCTTGAGCAACCTGGGCTAGTGGAAGATGTCCTTGCCTGAGGCAGGGGGTTTGGGACTGGATGATCTTGAAGATCCCTTCCAACTTAAACCATTCCACCGGGTGATTTTGAAGGTCTCTTCCTACCCAAACCATTCCATGGTTCACTTCAAGGTGGGACACAGCAGAGACAGCACATAAGAGGACAGAGGCAGGAGACCAGGAGCGGGTTTGGAGGCTTTTGTCCTCCCTAGGATGAAGCAGGAGGTCTGAGCCCACCAGAGCCACAGGCACCGCATGTCTTCCAGACATGTCCTTGCAGCCATGGGGTGGTGGCACCAAGCCTGGCTTCAACCCTGGCTTTCATTTAGGATTTCCTGGTGGGGTTGGGTTGCACCTTGCATAGATCTGCTGCTTCCAAAGCTGAGTCCACCATCTGCAGATCCAAGTGTCCTGTGGCTGCCTTGTTCAGGGCCTCTCCAAGGGTTTGCTTGGTTTGAGACTGAGAAAATGTTCTCCAGGTGAAAACGTTCTCCAGGCCTAGCTGGAGCTTCTTCTGCAGATGGCTGAGAGACCAAATGCTTGGAGTTAGGAGAAGTCGCCCTAAAGAGTTAAGTGCAGGCGCAGCAGAGCTTGCTGGAAGCAGAATGTGAGCAGCAGAAGCTGGCAGCTCCACTGCCCTGATCGATGCTGCTGCAGACCCTTGCCAGAAGCTGCTCTGGAATGCTCCTGGCTTTGCTGATGCTGCTTGGGGGCCTTCCTGGGCTTTGCTGACTCACAGCAGGTCTCTGCCACAGCTTGAGCTGCTTGGCTGGGATGGCAGGAGGATCCTCCTGCTTCATGGGGAGCACTCCACCAGCCAACATGGGGAGGGTCTGCTTGGCCAGGGTGGGAGAAGGAACCTCGCACTTCATGGGCATCACCCCACCAGCCACCATTGGATGGGTCTGTTTGGCCAGCATGGGAGAAGGAACCTTGGGGTCCTCTGTAAGGATCACCTCGACAGCCAGCATGGGGAGGGTCTGTTTGGTCAGGATGGGAGGAGGAACCTCAGTGCTCTGTGGAGACCAACTCCCCAACACTCCATCCTGGTGGTGGCCATTTGTGGACCTCTGCCTGTCTGCTGGCTTCTCACTCTTCATCCTTGGCTGCTTCAGGCTGCTTCAGAACCTCTCCTTTAAGAACTTCCACACGAATTTTGTTTGGACTTGTGGGGAGGCTGGAGCTGGGCATGGCCCTGGGTAGGTGAGTATGGTCAGGACTGTGTGTGGTGGCTCAGTCATGGCTTTGCTCATGACCTTGCTGAACATGTAGCTGCCAGAGGACAAAACAGGTCTTCTCCTAACTTGAAGAGCAATTTGCTCAGGCCCAGTAGGAGGAAGACACTGGTGTGAAGTTGGTCTTCAGCATCTAATGGTGTGCTGGAGGATGGCTGCCTTGGACCTTCTTGGACCAACTTGCTCCTTGGACCTTCCACCTGTGAAGAACTGGGAGCAGGTGATGATGGTTTCAGTTGGACATCTCCTCCATGTCCCAGGGAGGAGCTCCAAGCTTGGGCAGCTTTGGTTGGAACCTGCCAGTTTGGGGGCAGTTGGAGCCAGGTTGGTCTCTTCTCCCAAGGAAGAAGCAACAGGACAAGAGGAAAGGGCCTCAGAGTGTCCCAGGAAGGGTTGAGGTTGGCCATGAGGAACAACTTCTGTCCCTTGAGGTTTGTTCAGGCCTGGCCCAGGCTGCCCAGGGCAGTGTTGGAGTGCCCATCCCTGGAGGGGTTTCCCAGCTGTGGAGATGCAGTGCTGAGGGCCATGGTGTGGTGGTGCCCTGGCAGTGCTGGGTGAAGGGTTGGACTCCATGACATTGGAGGTCTTCCCCAGCCTAGATGTTGGAGTGATTTGTCCTCCAAGGCTTTCAGCTCCTCTGTCGGATGTCCAACCCTGTTGTGTTCCTCAGAAGCTGAGCCAAGCTTCTCATGAGCACCCAGAAGGGCTCGAGGAGTAGCAGGGGGATGAAGTGGAGATGCGTGGAGGAGAAGGCAGGGCAGGAGTGGGGGATGGACATCAGCAGAAATTCCAGCTGGAGGAGGTAGGAGGCTGCTGATGTCTCCAGAGCTGTGGGCAAGCCCTGAGTGTGGCAGGGCTGTCTGGAGATGCCAGCACCAGAGTTGAGTCAGCGGCTGCAGGGCTGCTTGGGCTGTGCCAGTTCCACCACTCTGTGCCAGCTTCTCTGCGCCATGCCAGCAGAGGTGACAGGGCACAGGAGATCAGCCTGGGGAGGGGGAGGCTGAGGGGAGACCTTCTTGCTCTCCATAGCTCCCTGCAAGGAGCTTGGAGCCAGGTGAAGGTTGGTTTCCTCTTCCAAGTGATGAGAGGAACAGGCCTCAGGTTGCCCCAGGGGAGGCTTGGGTTGGCCATGAAGAACAATTTCTGCCCCTGGAGGCTTGTCCAGGCCTGGCCCAGGCTGCCCGAGGCAGTGTTGAAGTCCCCATCCCTGGAGGGGTTTCAGAGCTGTGGAGATGTGGTGCTGCAAGCCATGGGTTGGTAGTGACCTGGCAGAGCTTCACTGTCTTCTCCAACCCAGTCCATTCTGTGGTGCCCTGCTCACACCTGGGCAGGTGGAGTTGTAGGACCCAGGTCCTGTCTGAGGACAGGCTTCCTCTAGGGTGGATCTTAGGGATCCCTTGTCCTCTGGGGGGGATCCCTTGTCCTCTGGAGTGGATCTGGGAGGCTCCCCTGTCTTCCTGTCCCGGGCCAGGCTCCCTCAGCTGCAGCAGTGGCTCAGGGCTGCAGCTCCCAGTCCCTGCCGCTGCCTCCTCCTGAAGGCTGTCTGGGGATGGGGTTGGTTGAGTGAGGCCATGGAGAGGTCTCTCCAGCTGAGACAACCTCCTGGCCTCCTCCTGCTGTCCTATGAGTTTATTCCACCCTGGCAGAGCAGCCACAGCTCCTGGGTGGGCAGAGGATGCAAGCAGCAGGCAGGGGATTTCCTGAGCTGGGGGACTCCTCCTCCTCCAGGAATCACCACAGCTTGTCTGCAGCTTGGCAAGGTGATGGAGCTCCTCCTGAAGCTCTCCTGGCTGCCAGCCTGCTCCATGGCTGCTGCCATGGGTGGGAGCTGGCTGAGAGTCTGCTGCTTCACCATGCCCCAGAGCTGGGGCAGCTCCTGCTGCTGCTGCCTTGTCCTCAGCTGTGGCCAGCCTGGGAGCCCTGCAGGTGTTCTCCTGGACGTGGCCAGCACCTGCAGAGCCAGGCTCTGGGCTTGGAGGCTTCAAAGTACCCCTGCAGTGCTGGGGCCAGCTCTGCACTCCTCAGCACCACACACACTTGGAGCTGTTGGAGCAGGGACAGAGGAGGGCACAGCAATGCTGGGAGGGCTGGAAGCCTTCTGCTGGGAGAGTTGAGGGAATTCAGTCTGGAGAAGAGAAGGCTCCAGGGAGACCTTGTGGTGGCCTTAAGTGCCAGGACACCTCCCAGAGACTCTCCATCAGGTCTGGTGAGCCACCTTGACAAGAGAGGAGATTGAACATGACAACTGAGGGGCTTTAGAGCCAGGACATGATGCCAGGTTTGTGGGAAGGTACCAGCTGCACCCAGTAACAAGAGGAAGTCTGTGGGAGCCTTGGGTCAGTCCCAGTGGAATCTCTTCAGGGGATGGGGAGGGATGGTGGTGAGAGCTGGCACTGGCTGGAGGGAAGATGGTGGTGAGGGCTCCTGTCTTGGTGATCCTTCCTTGGAGCAGATCTCTCTGCCCTGCTTTCCTGCCAGCTTTGCTGGAGGCTTTGCTCTGCTCCAAGTCCTGGAGAAGCCCTGGGCATGAAGGAGTGCATGATGCCTGCCAAGACCATGCCCAGGGTTCTCCCACTTCCTCCTGGGCACAGGAGCAGCTTCCTCCAGCAGTGCTCTTCTGCTGGAGGCCTTTGGACAGGTCCAGCACCTTGAAGCCCCCTCTGGAGATGCCCTGGCAGGCTGACTTGCAGTGCTGGGAGGGGTCTGCCCAGCAGGACCTGAGGAAGGGGACATTTGCTGGTCAGGCTGTGCCACCNGGGCTGGTGCCCCCAAAAGGTGGGGGAGGGAGGTGGGAAGAGACCAGCCAGTGCTGGGGGTGAGCATGGACAGCAGAAGACAGCGTCAACCAGCACCCTTAGGTTGTGACCATGGGCCATGCCACCCTGCTTGATGGCATGTTTGGAGTCTCTTTTGCTTGGTTGCAGCCCCTGAAGCTGTGCTGGGGCTGCAGAGCCCTGGTGAACATTTTTGGGATCCTGGTTAATTCCATCCCTTCTCCAAGCCTGCTGGCTCTTGATTGGCATCGTTCTGCACAATCAGTGCTTAATTAGGGCATGATGAGAGCCTGGTGGGGGCCTGAGCAGCCAGCTGATGACAAGCAGCAGCTGCAGGGTTGGTATGGTTGGAGCTGTGCAGGCTCTGCTCAGCTTGGCTCACAGGCTTCTGTTGGATTGATGGATCCCACCCTGCCCCCACTGAGAAGTTCCTGCTGCCTCCAGGCCTGACCTGGTAGAGGTGTGGAGCAGAGCTGTGGCCTGAGGGAAGCTGCAAGACCTTGAGCCACTTCTGCAGTCCCCACTAGGGCTCTCCTGGGCTCCCAGACAGGTTCAGGGTCTAAGATTGGCACCAACCTTGTGATTTGGTGCCAGTTCAGGGCCAGCTTGAGGAGAGGACCCCTCCCCACCCCACTGCCTGCTGCTCTGGGCAGTGCTAGGTGCTACCAAACCAGGTTCTTCCCTGCCTGGTCACCAGCTCGCTGTCTGCTCATGCAGATCTTGTCCCCAAGGTGTGGTGGGCATGAAGTGGGCATCGCAACAGGCCAACCTTTGTGGAGTGTCCCCCAAGAGGCATGAAGTGGCCCAGGAGAGGAGGGTGGCAGACCCTTGCAGAGCTGGTAGCTTGTCTTCTGCTGGGCTGTGTGCTGCGTTGGGGCCAAGGACAGCATGCCCTGCTCTTGGCACTGCTGGTAGGAGCTCCTGCCCTGCCCTTCTCATGGTGGATCCCATCTGCTCCTGGGGACTTCTGGTGGCCCCAGGCCTTTGGACTTAATTGCTTGGAGCTGCCTGCATCTGAAAGTGCCAGATGGTGCAACCAAGTGTGGTCAGAGCCTTCTCCTTGCCACGTCAATTGTCTCTTTGTGCTCCTTCTTCAGGACATGTCCCCACTGAGTGTGACCTGTTTGGGCAGTGAACGAGGTTGGGGTTGGCCAAGGAAGAAGCAATGAGCAGCTGGGGTGCTGGAGTGGGGAACACATCTGCTGCGTGTGGGGAATCTGCAGGAGATCAAAGTGGAGCAAAGCTATGCCTGAGGGACCAGATAAGGAGGCAACTTCTGGCTTGGCCTGGGAAGGAGCAGACACCTTGAGAGAGGGACAAGCTATGGCCACCATGGGTTGGATTTTTTCCTCTTCATTCCTTTCTCCTGGTCTTGGAAGCTGTGAAGGAAAATGGAAGCTTCAAGAACTGGTAGGAACAAATCAAAGAGCTTTGCAGTCCTGTCCACCAGTGATGTTGGCAGCCCATGTGAAAGGTTCATCTTGGTAGGATCTGGAGTCCTGGCAGGCTGGAGAGAGCTGCTTTGTGCTATGCAACAGAGAAGAAGCAGGAGCAGGTGGTGGAGCTGCAGGTTGTAGGGTCAAGCAGCTGAGGCACTGCTGGACATGTGGGGGTGGCAAAGAGGCGTCTGAAGGAGCTGCTGGGGTGGTCTCGTGTGGAGGCTCTAAGGGTTTCAAAGGCTTTGGAATGAGTGGAAGGTGCTCCAGGGAGTCTGTGGGCAGGACAGTGTCACCTGGAGCTGACTGAGGTTCAGCAGTGTCGCAGCAGCTGGGAATTTTTCACACGCCCTGAAGGGTCTCACAGGGGGAGCTCCAAGGGGAGAGGTTTGCAGTGGGCTGAGCTCTGGAGATGTGTTTGGAGATGGAAAAGAGATGCAGTTGGACGGGGGGAAAGTAGGGTCAGGTCACAAGATTCCTGAATCCTGGCATGGTACGGTGGGAAGGGACCTCTGCAGCTCATCCAGTCCAACTTCTCCCTGTTCCAGCAGGGTCACCCAGAGCAACAGCAGCCAAGTGGGGTTAGAAGCTCTCCAGAGAAGGAGAGTAGGTAGAATGTGGTGGAAGGTGGATTATGCAGGAATGTCTGTCTTGGATGTGAGAGTGGAGAAGGCAGCCAGCAGGACAACCCTCAGGAGTGGTTGAGAGAAAGCCAGGATGATGTCAGCAACTGCTGTGGGCTTTTCCTCCAGGATCCTGCAGCAGCAGCTCAAAGGATCCTTGTAGGCAAACCCAGCTCTACCTGGGGCTTCTTCATCTAGCTCATCCAGAATCACCTTCAAGGTAATCAAGTTGCAACCATTAACCCTCCTCTGCCAAGTCCACCACCTCAAACACCACATCTACAGAGCTAAAGGCCACCAGGTGTGGCTGGGTGGAGTGGAGAGCCTGGGAGATGGCAGTGCTGGGACCTCACTTGGCCAAGGTCTGCTCTCCGGAGCTGTGCCAGCCACGCTTGCCATGCTGCAGAAGTGTCCTGCTCTGCCCTGTTTGTTGCTCTCCTCACGCACTGGCAGCATCTCAGAGGGTTTCAAGCCTCATTACCATGTTGATAGCTCCTCAAATCACCAGCGACCTTCAGAGCTGCTGCTGCTGTGTGTCCCATTGCCAGCTCACCTGGGTGATTTGTGGACCTCAAGTGGTCCATTCGTTTCTCCTGCTGTCAGCGTTCTCATGGTGATGCCTGGTGTGGGCAGAGCTGTCACGGGGAGTCCTCCAGCCTCGTGCTAGAGGAGAAGGCCCTGACTTGGGGGTTGAACTGGATGAGCTCTGGAGGTCACCCAAACTACTCTATGACTTTGCAGAAGAGAAGGGAAGACAGGGATCTACTGGAGAGAGTCCAAGGGAGGGCTGTGAAGATGATGAAGGGACTGGAGCACTGCACTGTGAGGAGAGGCAGAGGAACCTGGGGCTGTTTGGCCTGGTGAAGAGAAGACTGAGAGGGGATCTAATCAGTGATTATAAATATCTGAGAGCTGGGGGTCAAGAGGGAGGGCACAAACTCTTCTCAGTTGTGCCTTGTGCCAGAACAAGAGGCAGTGGATGTAAACTACAGCACAGGAAGTTCCAGCTCAACACGAAGAACTTCTTTACTGTAAGGCTCACAGAGCCCTGGAACAGGCTGCCCAGAGATGCTGTGGAGTCTCCTTCTCTGGAGACTTTCAAGCCCTGCCTGCCTGGGTGTGTTCCTGTGTGACCTGAGCTAGATTCTGTGGTCCTGCTGTGGCAGAGTGGTTGGACTCCATGATCTCTGAAGGTCCCTTCCAACCTCTAACATCCTGTGATCCTATGAGGCTTTTGGGAAGAAGCTCAGCAGGAGATGTGCTGGGAGATAGCATCCAGGTGGCACTTCCAAGGTCTGGTTGACTACAGGCTCTGAGTGCTGACTTGAGGTGCTGTAGCTTCAAAAGTTCCTTGGCACCGTCTACTCCTCACCGTACCAGCCCCCTTGGCACTCTCCACACCCTCCTGTCCTCCTGGAGAAGCCTTTACAGCCAGAAGAGTTTGGATGGGCTGGCTGATGAACACCTTCCTCACTTCAGCCTTTGCTAGTAGGACCAGGCCTCATCAACCCCAGGTCCCTGAGAGCTGTGGGGAGGTCTGTGCCAAGATGGAGGAGGCTGAGAGTTGGAGAATATTTGAAGTGGGTGAGCCACACACCCATGGGCATGATGAGATGCAGCAGTGTGAGCTGAGAGAGCTGGTTGGTGGCTGTGCCAGGTGGCTTCTCCATCATCATGGACAGGTCATGGTGAGCAGGAGAGGTTCCTGATGGCTGGATGAAAATTGTCACTGCTGGCTTCAAGCTGAGCTCCAGGCTGGTCACTTTGATCTCCGGGAAGGTGGTGGAAAAGCTGGCCCCTGGAGAACATGCCCAGACACATGAAGGGTTGGGAGCAACCAGCCTGGATTTGGGAAGGGGACATCCTTCTGCAGCCAGGAGACCATCTTGTTGGCTGGCCAGGGGGTGACTTGGGAGAGGTTTTTTAGGATCATCTCAGATGTTCCGTGGTGGAATGTGGACAACTTCCCTTCTCTCCTTTGCTTGGAGCAGTTTGCTGTTGCCTTAAACTCCCTGCAGTGCTTGCTGCCAACCAGGGCTGAACCTCAAGGTCCTCTCAGCTCTCCAGAAGCAACAGATCTTCAGAAGGAGCAGTGCGTAATGGAAAGCCAAGCTGAGCAGAGCAGGAGCAGAAGGCTCTGGAGAGCTTTTTCGGAGGAGCTTTCCTCCACAAAGGGCTGGCTTGGAAGTTGGCAGCAGGAAGAAGCAGAAGAGGGAAGCGGTGTGTCCCTTGGGGGGTGTTAGCAGGAGCTTCTAAAGCCTGGAGGAGAGCAGTGGGACACGAGGAATGTGCTTTGGATCTGCTCCAAGCTGTGACAGCAGCAGGGCCTGCAGAGAGCAGCAGCGTTTACATCTCTGGAGAAGAGCCTGAGATGAAGTCTTGTTTGCCTTCTGCCTTCAGGTTGTTTGTTTGCCCTTCCCTGGGAGCAGGCAGCGGTGGGATTCCTGCTCCTGGAGGACTTTGCTTTCCCTGCTGCATGGTTGATCAGAGCTCTGTGGGCTTTGGGTCCAGCTGTGGCCAAGAGATGGAGGCTGTTGTGGTGAGGCAGGGACCAGAGAGCTGGGCCTGTTGGAACAGGACAGGGAGGTGATGGGTTTGGACTCCAGGAGGGGCATCAAGACTAGATAGAAGGGAGATGTTCTTCACACTGAGGGTGGTGAGAACCTGGCCCAGATTGCTCGGAGAGGTGGGAGATGTCCCATTCCTGGAAGCATTCCAGGTGAGGTTGTCTGGGTCTCTGAGCACCCTGTCCCTGCTGACTGCAAGGGATTGGACTGGATGAGCTCGGAAGGTCCCTTCCAACACAGGCCACTCTATGATGGTTTTAAGGTGGGCTTTAAAGGTCCCTTCAGCCCAAACCAGTTTATGATTCTATGATGAGCTCCAAAGGTCTCTCCTTGGAGGTGTTCAAGGCCAGGTTGGATGAGGATGTCCCTGCTGAGTGCAGGGGGTTGGACTGGATGAACTTGAAAGGTTCCTTCAACCCAACCCAGGCTGTGACTTAACGATGTGAAGAGTTGGGGTCAGCTGTCCTGGCTGTGTTCCCCCCAGCTCTCTGTGTCCCCCAAGCCTGCTCCTTGATGGGGTGAGGAGCAGCAACTATGAACTGCTCAGCAGGAGCTAGAACATCCCTGTGCTGTCACCACTATATCCAGCACAGCCCCATGGCAGTTTCTCTGGAGAAGGTGATCTCGTGTCCCATCCTGCCCCAGCTCCTGGGACCTCCCCAGGTGCAGAGGGCACAGGAAGGGTCCAGTGTGTACAGTCAGGAGACCTCAGAGCTGGTGATGGTGGTAAGTGCAGGACAGTTGGAGTAGGTAACCTTTGAAGGTCCCTTCCCTCCCAACCCAAGCTGTCCCCCACCTTTCCCTTGTCTCCGTGCCACCTGCCATGAATCCCAGTGAAGGATGCAGCACCAAGAGCCCTCCCAGAGGTCTGGTGAGCCACCTTGCCAGGAGAGGAGATTGAACATGGACAATCGAGGGCCTTTAGAGCCAGGACATGATGCCAGGCTTGTGGGAAGGTACCAGCTCCACCCAGTAACAGGTGGATGTGTCTGTGGGAGCCTTGGGTCAGTCCCGGTGGGATCTTTGCAGGGGGTGGGGAAGATGATGGTGGTGAGAGGTGGCACTAGCTGGAAGGGAGATCTCCATCAGTTCTAGTGAGCCACCTTAAGGGGAGAAGGGATTGAATCTGGACAATTAAGGGCGTTTAGAGCCAGGACATTCCAGGTGAGGTTGTTTGGGGCTCTGAGCAACCTGCTCTGGTTGAGGATGTCCTTGCTGAGTGTAGAAGGGTTGGAGTAGGTGACTTTGAAAGGTCTTTTCCCACCCAAACCATCCTGTGATGATCTTGTGATGCTTTTGGTGGTGGTGCCTGCTGCTGGTGAAGCTTTGGGTGGGAACTGAGCTGAGAAGGTGGCAGCACGTGGTGGAGTGTGGAGGTGTCCATGTCTTCTGCCAGCCACCAGAGTGATTAATGGGTTGGTTTGCTGCTTAACACCAGAAGTTGTCTGTGACATCAGGAGGAAGTTCTCCACACTGAGGCTGGTGGAACACTGGGACAGGTTGCCCAGAGATGTGGTGGGGGCTTCATCCCTAGAGACATTCAAGATCAGGCTTGATGGTGCCCTGAGTGACCTGCTCTAGTTGGAAGTGTCCCTGCTTGACTTCAGGCGCAGCTGGCCAAGATGACCTTGGAGGGTCCTTTCCAACCTGCTGCAATCTGTGAACAGTTGTCCACTCACTTCCCAGCTGGCAGCAGGTCCATGGCCCATGGGGTGAGGCTCTGCTGCCCTGTGTGCAACCACAGGCAAGTTGAGTGTTTTGGTTTCTTCCCACCACTGGCACTTGTCTGCCTTGTCCAGGAAGGGCAGCTGCCCAGCCCTGACCCATGTGTCCTTCAGGGCCTCTAGCGGACACCCAGGAGCAAGCTGCCCATTAGGTCTTCCATGGACACCTCAGGAGCATGAGGACTCCTGTGTGCTGGGAGCTGCTGATACATTGGATTGCAGAATGTGTGCAGGGTTGGTTGCAAGGGACCTTCCAAGGTCATCTTGTCCAAGCCCTCTGCAGTCAGCAGGAACATCTCCAGGGTCCTCAGAGTCACAAAACAGGAGAAGAGCAGAACCTGTTGTCCACAGAGGTTTTTCCCTTGGCAGAGCTGATTGGCAAAGTGGTTTGGGTGAAGGCCACCAGGTGGAGCAGAAGGTCATGCAGTGACCACACAAGGAGGTCTGAGGAAGGACCCTGAGCTAGTGGAGGGCAGGAGGCGGCACAGAGGTGACAGGCAGCAGTCTGGTTGTTTGACCACAGTGCTGTTGCCACCACATGCATGGCACAGCAGAGACATCCAGGAGAGAGGAGCCAGGTGCCCATGGCCACCATTGTCCTTTATGGTTTTCAGGATATATATCTGGCTGTGGTTGGCTCTGGTGGGAAGGGTCTTCTTGGAGAGATGAGCTGAAAGGACGGCACAGAAGCAAGCCTCCTCCTCCCACCCCAAGTGGTCCAGCCCATGCTGAGGAGCAGTGGGATGCTAGGAGCAGAGTCCTCCTGCTGTGGTGAGGATGAGGAGCAGCTGCTGATGGTGTGACACCAGATGCAGCCTTGTGGGACAAACTGGATTGATCTCAAAGAAATCATGAACTGTTGAGCTTTGGGATCATCACATGCAGCCAAGAGTTCATCTGCAGAGCAGTTCCTGGTTGCTGGGTTGCAGTGGTTGTCACCTCCCCGGTGGGTTCTTGCCTGTAGACCTGAGGAGCTGCTGGGCCAGCCCTGTTCCTTCTGCTGGGTGCAGTGCAGAGAAGGTGACATCAGGGTGTCCCTGTGCTTGCTGGTGGCCTTGTGAGCCACAGGAGGTTCCTTATCTCTTGTGAGGACCTGATGAGATCCAGCAGTCTCCAAGGTCTCTGTCTTTGTTCTGGGCTCAGACCTTTGGTGGTCACTTCAGGGAGAAGCTGCCAGATCCTCCTTGAGTTTAGGCTCTTGGGCAAGCTTAGCAATGGAGGTGAAGCTTCTGCCACCACCAAAGCCCCAGGACTGAGGTGTGATCAGAGAGCTGGAGGAGCAGATGATCAGATGATGCAGGTTTAAAAATAGACCCCAACATGAGTCTCTCCTCCAGCTGCTGGCCAAGGGCTTGCTGAGGAACTGAGGGATCCAGCTGGGTGTCTCCTCTCTGCTGGGGACTGTTGATGGCTCCTCAAGTTCCAAAGCCAAGTCCCAGAAAGACTGGGAGCTACTGGAAAGAGTACAGTGGAGGCTGGGAAGATGCTGAGGGTCCTGGAGCATCTCTGAGGAGCAAAGGCTGAGAGCCCTGGGACTGCTGAGCCTGAAGAAGAGCAGACCCAGAGGGCATCTGAGCAATGCTCAGCAAGAGCTGAAGGACCTGTGGGAGGCAAGAGGATGGAGTCATACTCTTAGATTGGAGAGCAAAGGAAGGTTTCTGACCATATTGCTAGGACCCAGATGCTGTGGTGTGGTGTCCATGGCAGGGTCAGAGAACATCTACCCGGAGAGATGGTGGTGCCTACATCTCTGTGAGGAGAGGCTGAGGGACCTGGGGCTGCTAAGCCTGGAGAAGAGCAGCCCCAGAAGGCATCTTGTCAGTGCTCAGCAAGAGATAAAGGATCTGGAGGGGGCAGGAGGATGATGCTTGGATCTTCCCAGTGCTGCCCACTGCCAGGCCAGGGGGCAAGGGGCACCAGGTGGAAGCCAGGAGGTTCCATCAGAAGCAACTTGTTGGCTGTGAGGGTGGTGGAGGTCTGGAGCAGGCTGCCCAGAGAGGTTGTGGCGTCTCCTTGTCTGAAGAGCTTCCAGCCCCTCCTGGTGATTGTGACCCTGGGCAAGCTGCTGTGGGTGCCCCTGGTGGAGCAAGGGGCTGGACCGGATGATCTCCAGGGGTCTCCACACCACACTATGCTGGGATTCTATAGCACCTGGGTACTCTAGACACAGAAGACTGGTGATGCTCTGGGTGCTCTGGGAACAGTAGCTGGGTTCCCTGTGGCCATAGGAAAGGTCCCTGTGGGGGACCCAACCCAGAGCTGTCCTGCAGACCCTGGCATAAGGTGTGGGGGATGAGGTTGTAGGGAAGGAGGAGAGGACAGCTGCCCCCCAGTGTCCATCTGCTGGCCGTGGTGGCTGCAGCAAAGAGCTCAGAGGGGTTTGGAGCCTTGGGCTGTGCTGCTGCTCTGCTCTGTAGCCTAGTTCCTTGCTCAGGGGTAACAAGAAGTGGTGGCTTTGCCTGTGGCTCCACCAGGAGTTGGTGTCCTGGGCAGCTGGCAGCCATCTGTTCAGCTGGTGCTGGGCAAGGAGCTCCACTTGCTCCTTCCCTGGTTGAATGAGGACAGTCCTGAGAGGTTCTCTGTTACTGTCTTCGATCTTCAGTGCAGGTTGCAGGAGGTTGCCTTTGTGCTCCTCTGGGCTTTGAGGGTGTCATGGGTTGGGAGAGGGTCTGTGGTGGCAATGAGGTGCTCAAGGAGTCATGCGAAGTGGGACAGCTCCTGGGTTGGAGCACAGGGCAGACAGGACACCTCAGCTTTCAGAGTGTCCTCTGTTGTCACCTTGGCCAACTCCTTCCCTTCTCTGCATTCCCATGAGTCTGTGACTTCTCTGTGGCTGCCAGAAGTTACAGTAGGTGGCAGGAGATGGTTCCACCAAAGCCTCTGGTTGTGTCTGGGCCCCACCATTACCAACCCTTCTTCTCAAGATACATTTTGGCAACACAGGGCTGTGTGGTGGCCATTGTCCAGGCTGTGCCTCTCTGGATATGGGTGAAGGAGGCTGTTCACAGAAGCATGGAAGGGGTTAGGTTGGAAGAGACCTCAAAGACCATCCAGTTCCAACCCCCTGCCATGGGCAGGGACACCTCCCACTAGCCCATCTTGCTCAAGACCTCATCCAACTTGGCCTTGAACACCTCCACAACCTCCCTGGGCAACCTGTTCTAGTGTCTCCTCACTCTCACTGTGAAGAAATTCTCCCTAACTTCCTCTTTTTGAAGGTTTCTTGAGATGCTTTCTTCTTCCTCCTGACCACGCCTGCCCTTGGACAGATGTTCTGTGCCTCTACCCTTCTGTGTCACCGCTGCATCACCACCCTTTGATGGCCCTCCTGTCCCTGGAGGCCACTCACCTCACCTTTCTCTCTTTCTCCTTGCAGTGCTGAGCATTGGTGAAGGTGGCTTCTGGGAAGGCACCGTGAAGGGCAGGACCGGCTGGTTCCCGGCAGAATGCGTCGAGGAGGTGCAGATGAGACAGTATGACCCACGGCAAGGTGAGCACACAGTGGGCACCTCCAGCTCCACTAGCCCCTGGGGTCTTCTGCAGGTGGCAGAGAGTGATGGAGCAAGAGCATGGCTTGGTCTGGACCTCCAAGACCATGTTAGTTGAGGAGACTTCAGGTGGTTGACTTCTCTGTATTCTAGTCCAGCAAGTGCAGTGGAAGTGTTGATGACTCAACCCTTGGCCCTTCTGACCCCTTCTGGAGTTCTAGCCCCACCTCACAGGGCTTTGCTGTCCCTGGAGGAGATCCAGCCCCACCTCACAAGGCTTTGCTGTTTCTGGAGGATACTGGATCAAGATGAGCTGGGTGCCAAACAGCACCATATTATCAGAGGCCACCTCACTTGGTGGTCTCCTGCTTGCTGTGGGCTCTGTCACCACAGCTTACCCCTATCACTGGCAGCTGGACTGGGTGGGAGTCACCTTCTGGTGGGCCTGATCTTGAGCTAGAATTGAAGCAGCTGGTGAGAACGTTCAGAGTTTTGTGTTCAGGGTGTTGCTGAGGAGAGAAATGGCCCTGGTGTGACAGTGGGTGAAAGTCCCTCAGCTTGGATCCTGGTGGGTGAAAACCTGGCTTGGTTGGGAACCAAGTTGTAGAAGATCTGTCAAATGCAGCTTCCTGTTGGCACAGCAACCAGTTCTGATGGGTTTTGGAGGCCTCAGCCCACTCAGAAGTCCTTCTGGAGGCTCTTAGCTGTCTCTGCATCCATGGACATCTCCTTGCCAGGATGCTTGGTTCCATCAGTGAGCCACCAGCCCCGTGCTGTGGTGGGCCTCTGGCTTCTCCTGAGTGCCCTGGACCACCTGTGCCTACAGAATTTGAATGCCTTCAGGACCTGATGTGGGTGGAGTGGAGCTCCGTCAGTAGCACTGAACCTGCAGGCTGGGTCCCAGCAAGGCTTTGTGCCCTCTGCTTCTGGCCTGGTCCAGCTCTGCAGCTGCAACTTCTGTTCCCCAATGCTCATTTGTGTTCTTTGTGAGGTGATCTTCTCCTGGCCAGAGAAGAGGTCCTCTGTGAGCATGGTGGTGTGACCTCAGTCCATCAGAGGTCATTGTAGGAGTTCACACCAAGTCGCACAGAAACATCCAGGTTGGAAAAGCTCCTCAGGATCACCAAGTCCAACCTTTATCCCTACTCTGCAAGGTTCATCCTAAACCATACCCCCAAACCACTTTTAAACACTGCCCCAGGCCTGTAGTGTTGCTTGGGGTTGTTGTGGCCCAAGTGCAGGACCTGGCATTTGGCCTTGTTGAAGCTCATGCCGAGCTGCTGTGGTGCTGATGGGAAACACTCAGTGCCAGTGAGGACTTCAGTGGGGCATGTTCCTGCTTTGTCATGAGCCTTCCACTGAGAAGCTCTCTGCCATCCTCCCCTAGTACTGCTTTGGAGCTGTAGCCTGGAGCCATCTCAGAGTGCAGGAGCTGCTCGGTGCTGGCAGGTGGAGCAGGGCCCAGACTAAGGGATGTGGGCTGTGAGCCCCTCTTGCACCCAGAGGCTTCTCTTAGAGTTCCCTCAAAGTGGGCACCAAGCTGGTGCTGAGACACTGGGGCATCAGTTGTCCATGCTCTGGAGTTGTTGGCAGGTCTCCAGCTTTGCTTTGGCTTTTGCCAGCTGCTTCTTGTCCAGCCAAAGCCCCAGGCACAATTCTCAGACACAGAAGGTGACTTGGGTTGGGTTAACTTCGTGGGCATTATGTTGCTCTGTCACCTGTCCTCAAGGTCAGTCTTCTGAGTTCCACCTGCCTGGGCTGTCCACTGATGGAACGAGTTGGCCTGACCATGCTGTGGGTGTGAACAAAGCCACGTCAGACTTGGGGACATCTTCAGGGTTGTGTGACAGATCCCTGACCAGCCTCTTGTTGGAGCATTAGAGGTGACAGTGACAAGGAGCAGAGCAGCTCAGGAAGGTCATTATGGTCTCCACTGAGATTCAGAGGGAGCAGCTCTCAGGGTTGGCATTTTGGAGGTGGCATTGGGGTGCTCCTCTGGCTTGCTCTGAGAGAAAAGGCCATAGAGTTCCTTCTTGGTCTACCTGAGGAGCCAAGGTCTTCTTTGAGGGTGTCTCTGGGTCAGCCCTTCTCTCCCAGGTCCTAGTTTGTAGGTGCTGAAGCACTTGGTGGCACTGCAGATAGGTGGTGTCCTGGTGGCTCTGGAAGAGAAAGGTGTCCTCGTGGCTCTGGAAGAAAACAAACAGAGGTGGGCAACAGGACATCCCCCCTGGTGGACCCAGTCTTGGACATTTCTTCTTTCTCTGAGAAGAGAAAAGCCCTGCTAAGGGTGGAACACACCGCTCAGTGACTTCCTTAGGGGCACTTGGGTATTTCCTCCAGTTGCTGCCTACAGACAGCAGTGGAGCTGGTGGGAAGTGTCACCACTTGTCCTCCCATGTGGAAAGGCCTCTGGAGAAAGAGATAGAAGCTTGGTCCACCTTCTGGTCATAGATGAGTAGGAGATGCTTTGACATTGGAAGAGCAGCTTCCAGTTCTTGATGATACTGATGGTCCAAAACCTCTTGGCCAGGGCTTGCCCTCCCCTCCTTGGCTCTCCTGGTGGAAGAGCAGGTGGTGGAACAAGGTGGTTTAGGAGGAGTGGGCTGCATTGATGGTTCTGAATCACCCAGTCCTATGCTGTGGGAGTGACCCAAAATGTTCCCCAAGGAGGTGGTGGAGTCACCCTCCCTGGAGATGTTCAGGAAATATGGGGACATGGTTTGATGGCCATGGTGGTGGTGTTGGGTCGAAGGTTGGACTGGGTGATCTCAGGAGGGCTTTGCCAGCCCCAACAATTCTGTGCCACCAGATGTCCCAACAGCAGAGCCTGTCACTGCTGAGGACCTTGAAGTGCTTGATTCTCGTGGCCTGAAGCTGGACAGCGTGGTCCAGAGGCTGGGCTGAGGTCGTCCTCCTTGTGCTTGTGGCAGCTGGTGGGCTGGGTGGAGCTGCAGCAGTCGGTGGCTGCTGCTTTGGGTAGAGGGCACTGTTGTTCTTCACTTGCTGCCAGCCTCAGGTGATGCGGCTGTGTAGGTTGCAGAGGAGGAGGAGGGTTGGGGAGGGTTTGTAGGACCTCAGTGAAGCACAGCTCTCCGGTTTCCCACCATGGATTGATCTTCTGCCTCCTGGGGGTCCTCCCCAGCCCCTGAGGAGGTCGGCTGCTGCTGCTGCTGTGGTACCATTTCATGGCTGTGTCTTGTGCTGTCCTGCATGTTGAGGGGATGAGGGAGCTGTTCCACCTGCTTTCTTCTCTTGGGCCAGCATGGAGCCCACCTCAACTTTGAGGGGTGACCCTGCCCTGGAGAACTTCATCCTGAGGAGATGCTGGGGTGGTGCTGGGAACCTGGTTGGAGTGGAGAGGAACCATGGCCTGGAGCTGTCCTGCAACTCAGATGCTGGTGGTGTGGTCCCACACCATAGCCATCTGCATGGGTTGTGGCTGGTTGGCTGTAGGGATTCACAGGTATCACCCATGGGTGGTGATGGTTGCTTTGGGACCAATGCTGTGGCCAGAGGGGAGAGGGGATATGGACAACAAGAAGTGGAACCGTGCACCCAACTGGACCTGCCAGACTGGGAAGGAGAAGCTCTGGTTGGAAAGGTTGTGTCTGAAGCTCCCAGGGTGAAGGTCAGTCCTGGGGAAGTGTCCCTTCTCAGTCAGCAGATCACAGGGAGGTGAGGAGGAGATAGATCCTTCCTCAAAGATCTTTAAGCTTTCCTATGGCTGTGGCAGGTAGCCCCAGCCTGAACCTTCTGGGTCACCACGAGGCAGTACTGGCTGCAGCTAGAGGTGATGCCACTCCAGCAGCTTCAAAGCATGGTGGGATGGAAAGGGACCTCTGGAGCTCATCCAGTCCAACTCCCCTGCTCCAGCAGGAGCACCCACAGCAGCTTGCCTAGGGTTACAATGGCGAGGTAGGCCTGGAAGCTCTTCAGACAAGGAGACTCCGCAACCTCTCTGGGCAGCCTGCTCCAGACCTCCAGCACCCTCACAACCAACAAGTTGCTCCCAGTGGTGCCCCTTGCCCCCTGGCCTGGCAGTGGGCAGCACTGGGAAGATCCAAACATCATCCTCTTGCCCCCTCCAGGTCCTTTATCTCTTGCTGAGCACTGACAAGATGCCTTCTGGGGCTGCTCTTCTCCAGGCTCAGCAGCCCCAGGGCTCAGCCTTTGCTCAAGGTCTCTGTAGTTCTCTGGGTGGAGGAGCATTTTGCTCCTCTCTGGTGCCAGTCACTGCATGTCCTCCCCCCAGCCCAATTCACCATTGCTCCTTCTGCAGTAGCTCCCAATCCCTCCATTGCTGGCACCAAGGCTATTCCAGACAGCTTGTCTGCCTGGAACCACACCTGGAGGGCCTTTGGTTGTGGTGGCATCTGCTCAGCAACTTCATCCAGTCATGTGCTCCACAGCCTGGCTTGGGATGCGTGGGTGAAACCTTTAATGGGGAGCAGAGCTTGGGGTGGGGAGCAGATGATGGAGCTGCAGTACCTCCAGAGCTGGGACACTGCTTTGCTTCTCCTTCAGGGTTGTCCAGGCCTGGCCCAGGCTGCCCCAGGCAGTAGTGGAATCCCCATTCCTGGAGGGGTTTCCAAGCCGTGGAGATGTGGTGCTGAGGGCCATGGTTTGGTGGTGCCCTGGCAGTGCTGGGGGAAGGGTTGGACTTGGCAACCCTAAAGGTCTTTTCCAGGCTGCCCCATTCCCATTTCCCTGCTGGTGCTGATCCCTTTGGTGTGTCCATCTGGATGAGCCACTTCCACTGGGCTGCCCTGCTGTCCTCTTGCTTCTTCTCCTCTAAATATAGAGCTTCCTTCTCCACCCTTCTCCATCTCCTTCCATCCATCACTGCCTCCCTGGTGGCCCTGTGACGGCTCCAACAGACGCTATATTTAGGACCTGGGGAGGGAACAAATGTGGACAATACATCAATCCTCCTGTTCCCTTCCCCTCTCCTCTCCCATCTTTCCCTTCTCCTCTCTTTCCCCTCTCCTCTCCCCACT
>VWZI01017426.1:74259-124750 GCA_013396835.1 Psilopogon haemacephalus | reverse complement strand
TCCTCCCTTCCCCTCCTCTCCTTCCTCTCCTTCCCATTTTCTTCCTCCTTTCCCTTCTGTTCCATCCAGATCAATCTGTAGGTCCCCACCCAGACGTGTCCTGATGTCCCAGGAGCTCTTTAGGCCTTGTGCCCCATTCACCAGTGGAGGAAGCACTGGGAGATCCCCACCATGTCCATGGTGTCCAGCTGGACCCGGAGCTTGAAGAAGTCGTGTGGTGACTTCTTCCCTTTGTGTCCATGGCAGTCTGGTTGTGCTCTTGAGGTAGGGTCTGGTGTCCCCTGATATGGAGCTGAGACACTGCCTCCATGGAGGATGGTGAGAAGCTGCCTCAGCCACTCCAGGTGAAAGGTTTGTCTCCTTTGGCTCATTGTGATATGTTGTTCAGTCCTTACCTTCTGCTTCTTGGCATGGTGAGTACGTGCTGGAGGGATTAATGCCTTGGCTCTTTGGGACAGCGCTGCCCAGGACCATGGGGACAGGGCTGGGTGGAGGACCACCTCAGCAGAAACTTCACAGGAGACCTCCAGCTCCCCTTGCACTTCCAAGCTCCAAGAAATCTCCCTCACGATTAGGTAAAGACAAGGGGGATGTCCAGCAGTGAGGTGGCACCACACCATGGGGCACCAGGGCTGCCCCTTGCCTGCAGGTGGCCCTGAGCATGCTGAAGCCACCACTCTGGGCTGCACCTCACTGGCTCTGTGGTGTCCTGTTCCTCCTTAACATCTGTGGGCTCCTGGTCCTCCCCATCTGGGTGGTGTTCTGGGCCGCCCCATCTATGGTGTCTTCATCCTCACTGTGTGTGCTGTCCTGGTCTTCACCTTCACGTGTGGTGTCCTGGTCCTTCCCATCTGGGTGGACTTGCTGGGGGCTGTGGTGCACTGCTGGCGATCTGGTGTCACAAAGTGATGCTGCATTTCCCATGTGATGGCATCCCACCGCTTTGGTCACTTGTAAAGAACCCCTTTGAACACCCCCACACACCTTTGTACACATCTGCACCTTTGAGTGGTGAACCTCAGCTGCTCTGCTGATCTCCTGCCTGTGCTGTAGAGCACCTGCAGATGCTAGGACCTAAAATATCTGCATGGTGGGGGACAAGAGGATGGGGCCAAACTCTTCTCAGAAGAGGAAGAAGCAGCAGGACAAAGTGGGGGCTGCCTCTAGCAGCTCCAACTGATTCTGTGTTGGGTGAATTTGTCTCCCAACTTTGGTCCACGTTGATGCTCTTCAGCCCCACCAGCAGCTGGCATGGGGTGTGTGACACAGAGTGGGGTGCTGAGGGTTGAGGATCCCTGCTCAAGCTTCTAGGGATGAAGGCCACAGACCACATGTCCTGGGCAGCCTAGGCTGGGCCTGGACAGCCCTCAAGGGCCAGAAATTGTTCCTCATGGCAACCTCAATCTCTCCTGGGGCAGCCTAAAGCCAGTTCCTCTTGTCCTGTTCCTTGGGAGAAGAGATCAACCCCCACCTGGCTCCAGCCTCCCGCAAGGTCTCCCCTTGGTCTCCTTCTCTCCAGGCTCAACAACCCCAGCTCCCTCAGCTTCACCTCACAAGCTCTCCAGACCCTTCTCCTTCTTCTCCTGACCCTTCCCCAACTCTGCTGCCCTTCTCTGGACCTGCTTCAGCTCCCCAATGTCCTTCTTTGAGTGAGGGCCCCAAAGCTGACCCCAGGATTCCAGGTGTGGCCTCAGCAGTGCTAGGGTGTTGCTGCTTTGAGTGCAGACAGTTGTGTCCCTACTGAGGGAGAAGGCTGAGGTGCTCCAGCCATGGGTCTTTTTTTCTCTCTTCTTCGTCCCTTCTCCCCAGCTGCTCTCCTTAAGGTGCCTAACGACCTCCTGAGTGCACATCAGCCCCTCCTGATGCTGCACCAGTGGTGGGATAAGCAGCACCAAGGCCTTCAGGAGAAGGCGGTGAGAAAGCAGAGCAGTCCCCTGGTTGGTTGGAGTCCATCACCCTGCTGTAGCCATGAGCTGGGCTGCTGTGAGGCCTCCCTGGTCAGGAGAAGGGGCTGGGCTTGATGGTTGATGAACTTCTTCCTTTATCAGAATGATGGCAGGGAACACCTGTCTGCAATCCTCGGACATCTCCACATCTCCCCCACCATGCTTGGGTTTCCATTCAGCCATGGGTCAGGCTGCTGCTCTTCAGTATCCACCAGCCTCCAAGCCCTGGCATCTCCTTTGGGATCAGCATCAAAAATCAGACTGGCAGGTTCTTGGGCTGCAGGTCCTTTGGCCCACCAGGGAAGGGTCCTTCATCTCTCAGCCTCCTGATGTGTCTCTCCTGTTGCAGAAACCAGAGAAGACAGAACCAAGCGTCTCTTCCGACACTATACTGTGGGCTCCTACGACAACTTCACCTCTCACAGGTAGGCTCCAGCTTTTTTACTTTGTGATGGTCATGAGAAGTTTCAGTGCCAGGAAGGAAGCGTCTCCTTGGCCTGCCAGGTCAGCAGGTGTTGGTTTTGTGTCACGGGAAGGAAATATCTCTGGTGGTCTTGGTCAGGTCAATGAGAGTCCTGGGGCAGGGTAGCTTGGCTCACGTTCTTTCTGGGTGAGAAACCAAATGTTCTGGAGAATATCTCTTGTGCTCTGGGAACTGTGCTGAATGCAGATGTAGAGCTGCAGCTTTGCTCTGCAGTGGTGGATGCTGCCCTGCAAGGGATGGCATGAGGACAGTTGCCACCTAGGCCTGCTGGCAGTGTTGGATGTGCTGCCAGGGGGAGTTCAGCAGGGATCTACCGGTCTGTGGCAGTGGAGCTGACTCACCTTGGCATGGAGACCAAGCTTTGGGAAGTTGGGCAGACTTCGTAGGGATCAGCCAGGAGAGCAGGAGTGATGGCACTGGTTTGTGGTGGATCTCGAGTGCGTGTGGTTGCTGGACCTGCTCGTAGGAGCCTGTGAGGTAGGAAGAGGTCTGGTGGAGCTCAGGGTTGTCCTTGGAGCTGGTGGGGCTCAGGATTGTCCACTGTGGCCCAAATGCTTCAGGGAAACCCCAGAAGCTCTGTGCTGGTTGCTCTTCATCTTAAAGAGCAGGAACTGAATAGAAGTTGGTGGATGAGTCACAGTTGCACTCTTTGAGCAGCAGAAGCAGTGGTGGGTGGGATGGCACCGAGGTGGGCAAAGGAGTAAAGCCTGCTGAGCTCTGTTCCCTTATCACACACGAGGTGCCACACAGCAGCAAGGTGCTCTTGCCCATCAGAGACTTCTCAGCTCCTCATCAAGTAGCTGGCATCACTGTGACATCATGGTGAGGACATCTTCTTGAGTGCTGAGGCCTTCAAACACCAGATCCAGAGCTAGTCATGAGAGCCAACCACAACAGTGGTGGAGGAGGGTCACTGGTGGCCCTGGGTGGTAAACCACTGACCAAAGACCAGCACAGCAAACCAAAAGTAATGGATCTGGAACAGAGCAGTTGTGGCATTTCATGAGCTGTGGTGGGATTGGCTTCTCCTCAGGAGCAGGATTTGGAGCTTGCTTTGATTCCAGACCAACCCTTCAAAGCCAAAACTGAATTTGGGGAGTTGTTAGGGAAGGGGAAAAAAAGGACAATGTGGAAAACATGGTCATGACCAATCTGTGTTCTCAAACCCTGCTGGTGGCTTTGGTCCTTCAGGCCAGAGGAAATGAGAGAGGTGGCAGAGAAAGCTGACAAGTTCTCAGAGCTGTGGGCAAGAGGTGGGACTGAAGTCCTGCAGGACCACCTTGGGAGGGAAAAAGTCTCTTCTGGATCAGACACCAGGTCATAGAATCATTTAGGTTGGAAAAGACCTTTAAGATCAAGCCCAGCCCTTAACTCAGCACTGTCAGGGCACCACAAACCATGGCCATCAGCACCTCATCTCCACAGCTTTGAAACCCCTCCAGGGCTGGGGACTGCACCACTCCCTTGGGCAGCCTGGCCCAATGCTTTACAACCTGCAGTGCTGGAACCTTCTCTGCTCAGCAGAGAAGAGCCTTAGATTGTCCCAGGGGAGGTTCAGGTTGGCCATGAGGAACAATTTCTGCCCCTTGAGGGTTGTCAAAGCCTGGCCCAAGCTGCCCAGGGCAGTGTTGGAGTGCCCATCCCTGGAGGGGTTTCAAAGCCATAGAGATGTGTTGGTGAAGGCCATGGTTTGATGGTGCCCTGGCAGTGCATGGAGTTGGACTCCATGATCCTAAGGATCATTTCCAACCAAAACTATTCTGTGATTCCATAATTCCATGTCACCCCGTGGCAGAGGCCATGGAAGCACCTTCTCGGTGGGAACTTCTCTGTCCTGTTTGCTGGAGCTCAGGTCATGGCTGGCACTGAGGCAGGGGCATGGTACTGGTGTGACCCTCAACATGGGACAGTTGGGTTGGGAGGGGGCATTTCATGGGGTGTGCTGGGGTGGAGATGGAGTTTGGAACCCATAGCAGGCAGCATGTAGGTGTGGGGTGATGCTCAGGGGAAGTCACCTGGTGGGTTCAGGATCCTCTTGATAAATGGGATCAAGAAAATGGATTCCCCCTCTCCATTTTTCAAAAGGTGAACTCTCTGAGCCATGGTTTCTTTGAGAGCAGAAGACAAGCAGCAGTTGCTGTCAGATGACTGCAGGAGGTCCATGAGCATGGTTTGCGGGAGGGTTCTTCTCCCATCAGCTCTGCCTTCACTGGAGGTCTCAGCCGTGGGAGAAGATTACCATAATGACAGTGCTTAAGGAGCAGCTTCAGCCTGCTGGGGAAGGTCTTCATAGTACAGGAGTAGGCTATAAAGCAGCTGCAGGTTTGGATGGGTGCCCACTTCAGAAGCAGCCTCCACCCAGCCAATCTGCAGGGCTGGGGATGACCTGCAATGCCCTCGGGTTTGGTGAGATGAGGTGGAAAAGAAAGAGATGGACATGGAGGAGGTGATCTGAGAGTGTGGCTGGGTCAAGGTGTCCTCTGCTGGGGAGTTAGCCTCTGGAGCTGTCACCTCATCAGTAGGTGATGAGCTCTGCTTTGGGGGAGGTTGGGAGTCTTCCTGGGGCACTTCCCAGCTCTCACTGAAGCTATCAACTGGTGCCATGTCCTCCCACCCATGGCCTGGGCTGCTCCCCAGAAGGGTGGGCAGCAGGTGGAGGGAGGGGACACTGCCCATCTGCTGAGTCCCCTCCTGCAGTGCTGGGGGCAGCTCCAGAGTCCTCAGCACAGCAGAGACTTGTACCTGTGGGAGCAGGACCAGAAGAGGCCACAGCAGTGCTGGGAGGGCTGGAAGCCCTCTGCTGGGAGGCCAGGCTGGGAGAGTTGGCAGTGTCGAGCATAGAGGAGGCTTCAGAGAGACTTTCTGGAGGCCTTTTAGGGCTTAAAGAGGCTGCGAAGAAAGCTATGGACAGTTTTGAGCAGGGCCTGTTGTGCCAGGACCAGGGGTGATGGTTTGAAACTCAAGAAGAGTTCTTCAAAGTGGAGAGAAGGGAGAAATGTTTGCCCTTGGGGTGGTGAGAGCCTGTTCCAGGCTGCCCAGAGAGGTGGGAGATGTCCCATCCCTGGAAGCATTCCAGGTGAGGTTGTTTGGGGCTGTGAGCAACCTGCTGTGGTTGGGGATGTCCCTGCTGTGTGCAGGGGGCTGGACTGGATGAGCTTGGAAAGTCCCTTCCAACGCAGGCCACTCCTTGATGGTTTTATGGTGGGCTTTAAAGGTCCCTTCAGCCCAAACCAGTTTATGATTCTGTGATGAGCTTTAAAGGTCCCTCCCTGAAGGGGCTGGATGAGGCCAGGCTGGATGAGGCCTTGAGCAACCTGGTATAGTGGAAGGTGTCCCTGTTCACAGCACAGGGGTGGAACTGGATGTCCAATTCACCCCATTCTGCGATTCAACCCAGACCAGTCTGGGATTCTAAGTGCATGACTCCACTTGAAAGAAGAGAGCAGGAGACTGTTCCAGAGTTCAAGTGTCCTGGGAGACACCCGAGGTCACCTGCTTCCTTAAACCCCTGATGATGAAGAGCAGAGGACAGGGCTCAGCAGAAACCCAACCTGGTTTTGAAACCAGGACTGAGGGAGGGAGACTTGAGATGCTTCTGATGAGCAGGGGCAGGCCCAGGGGGGATCCGGGCAGAGATGGAAGGGGTTAGATGTGAGCTCCACAGGACGAGGAGCTCGTGTCCTACGTGGCACAGCTGGAAGGGGCAGGATTGGAGCAGGAGGTGTCTCAGGATTAATTTTTGACTGGGATTTAACCATAGGGATTAGCGGAGCAGGGACAGGGATTAGAACCTAGAGATCACAGAGGCCATCTGGATGGGCCTCCCTGGGGGGCAACACTGGAGGAGCTTCTGAGCAGGGGATTGCTGCTCATGGACCCTGTGACCCAAACATGCTGGCACAGGACAATTAGAGGACAATGTAGGTCAGGAGGGGTCTCCAGAGGTTCCTGGCACAACTCACAGCAGAGCCCTGACTAGGAGTCTGAGATTCATGGGATGGGTTGGGTTGGAAGGGACATTTAGGTTCATCCAGTTCCAACTCCCTGCCATGGGTAGGGACATCTCCCACTAGTGCAGGTTTCTCAAGGCCCCATCCAACCTGGCCTTGAATTACGAGGTTGCTTTGCACATCTGCAAGGTTGAATGTCCCCGAGCCCCCTTGGGCCCAGGTCCCAGCCTTTGTTTCTAGGCTGGAAGGTTTTTTTTTGTAGGGACCTTCAGCAACCTGGTCTAGTGGGAGGTGGCCTTGCCCAAGGCAGGGGTTGGAACAGGATGATCTTGAAGGTCCCTTCCAATCCATTCTGAGATTCACAGGATCACAGGATGTTAGAGGTTGGAAGGGATCCAGAGATCATGGAGTCCAACCACTCTGCCACAGCAGGACCACAGAATCTAGCTCAGGTCACACAGGAACACACCCAGGCAGGCAGGGCTTGAAAGTCTCCAGAGGAGGAGACTCCACAGCATCTCTGGGCAGCCTGTTCCAGGGCTCTTGTGAGCCTTACAGTAAAGTTCTTCCCGAGCTGGAACTTCCTGTGCTGTAGTTTACATCCATTGCCTCTTGTCCTGTCACAAGGCACAACTGAGAAGATTTTGTGCCCTCCCTCTTGACCCCCAGCCCTCAGATATTTATAATCATTCATTAGATCTTCTCTCAGTCTTTTCCTCACTGGACCAAACAGCCCCAGGTCCCTCAGCCTCTCCTTGCAGTCCCTTCATCATCTTCATAGCCCTCCCTTGGACTCTCTCCAGTAGATCCCTGACTTTCCTGAACTGGGGAGCCCAAAACTGAATGCAGTATTCAAGATGAGGTCTCACAAGGGCAGAGTAGAGAGGGGGGAGAACCTCTCCATCTGCTGGCCACACTCCTCTTAATGCCCCCCAGGATCCCATTTGCCTTCTTGGCCACCAGGGCACATTGCTGTCCCATGGATAGCTTCTTGTCCACCAGCACTCCCAGCTCCTTCTCCACAGGGCTGCTCTCCAGCAGATCACCTCCCAGCCTGTACTGGTGGAGTTTGTTGTTCCTTCCCCAGTGCAAGATTCTGCACTTAGCCTTGTTGAAGCTCATTTGGTTCCTCTGTGCCCATCTCTCAGTCTGTCCAAGTCTCACTGAATGTCTGCACAGCCTCCAGGTGTCTCAGCCAAGCCTCCCAGTGTGGTATGGTCAGCAGACTTGCTGAGCAGACTCTCTGCCCCCTCAGTGTCACTGATTGAAGATGTTGATTCTGTGATCTTGGGATTTCATGGGCTTCAGTTTGTGTTCCTTGCTTCTTTTCCCATGCCTGTGCCCCTCCCAGAGTCTTTATGTCTCTCCTGCGTGGTAGCTGCAGGTGGTGTGGAGATTTCACCATCTCACCCTGCTCTAGTTGCAGGTGTCCCTGCTTGCTGCAGGGAAGTTGGATTGGGTGACTTTTGAAGGTCCCTTCAGCCCAAACCAGTCTGTGTGATGGGGAAGTCTCTAGGTCCTGTCCAGGGGTCACCTCTCCTGGCAGTGTGTTCAGAGCTGGTCCTCCTCCATTGGTCCCGACATCTCTGCCGACACTGGCAGCACCTCCCCTGCACTCTGCCGTCCCAGGACTGTGTGTGCCAGATCTGTGTGGGTGGTGGGGACACACCCACAGAGCAGAGCTGCTTCCTGCTCTTCCAGCCAGGACCAAGGAGCCACTCTGGGTTTTCTCCAGCTCTTTCATGGCTGGAACCCTCTGAGACTCCTTCCTTTGGGTGCAGCTGCTTTCTGGGCTCCACTTGCCCCAGTAGTCTCCAGCCTTGTTGGTGTAGGAGTGGTTTCAGCTGACTGAGCTGCTGGGACTTTACCAAGTTTTGAGTTACCATCCAGGAGACCAGCAGCTGGTGGGGAGCTGGTTGTTGTACCACCTTCTTCTGGGCTTCTCTCTGCAAGCTCAGAAGAAGCTGAGCTCCAGGAAGGGCTTAGCATGAGCATGGGAGAAAGTGAGGGATGACCTAACAGGGCACCTATCCTGATGCCTAGAGATGGAGAAGGTAGTGGATGGGTCTTGGGCACATGAATTGTGTCAGGTGGCAGCAGCTGATCTGGAGAGGTCCCAGCTTCTGGTGTGCTGCAGGGAGTGGGGTTTGCAGCAGCAAGCCCATCTGGGTGGGAGAAGGTGGCTTGCACTGGGTTGGTGCAACCTTCATCTCTGTAGCAACAGAGGTAGAGAGAGGCCTGAGATGAGATCTCCTGAAGAGGCTTCCCTATCACATCAAGATGCCTTCAAAACAGCCTTCCATAGTCTTTGGTGTCTTCTGGGATTGCTTCCTTCTGTCAAAGGGAGCTTTGATGAGCTTAGAGGTCTTCTAAGAACATGAGATGGTTGGAAAAGCCCTCTAAGATCATCCAGTGCAACCTGCAAGCCAACACCACCATGGCTATCCAACCATGTCCCCAAGTGCCATGGTGGTATGTTCCTTGACCCCACCTCCAAGGAAGGGGACTCCACCACCATGCTCATGCTCTCCCTTGGTGGTTCTTGTGCTGGGGTCCTGTGCTGGACCACTCATCCCTTCTGCAATGGGGTATTTCAGAACTAAAGAAGCTCTGGGCCGTGTTTTGGAGAAGCAGTAGTACCAGTGCTGATGTGATGAGCTGATGGAGGAGAGCACAGCTAGCAGGAGCTGGTGAGAGGTGCCCAAGGGTCATCTCCAGTCTTCAGAGCTTTAATTAACCATGAAAGGAACTTTGGGAACTGTTCTTTGAAGTCTCTCTGTCCTCCTCTCTAATTAACATCCTGGAGAACTGGTGGGCACTTAGGGGAGGAGGTCCTGAAAAGTCCATCCAGGGGGCAGAGAAGTTAGAGAGACTTCCCTGTGCTCGTTCATTGAGTCCTAGAACCATTGAGCTTGGAGAGAACCTTCAGGACTCAGAAGACACACTGCCGGGATGCCACTGGAGGTGAAGTGCTGCAGCAAAGAGGTGATGGTAGGATGAATGATGTCCACCAGCCTTGGTCTTTGCCAGGAGGTGTGGTCCTAGAGTTCTCTTTCCTGCCAGGGTATTTGCAAGAAGTCTTGGTCAGGTTATGGAACACAACCATTGAGTTGTGGAATGGTTTGGGTTGGAAGGGAACCTTCAAGATCATCCAGTTCCAACCCCACCCCTCCCCACCCCCACTATGGGCAAGAAGGCAGAAGTTGAAAGAAGTGACAACTGGTTGAGCTGTTGGTCACTCAGCACCTCATCTGAGACTAAAGCTCTCCTGGTGTCTCCAGCTGAGGGCCTGAGAGGTGTTCAAGAATCACTTTGGGCTATGGTTTGATGGCCATGGGTGATGCTGGGTTGATGGTTGTGCTTGGATGAACTGAGAGAGCTTTTGTGACCCAAACAATTCTACCTGCTTGCTGCTGAGCTCCTGCAGGGCTCTGACTGGGAGAGCTTCCTGGAGCCACGTGGGTTGTTCTCAGCAAGCATCAGCAGGGCAGCAGCTGATGACACGTGGTGGAGGACGTGAGGAGATGGGAAAGAAGCAGCAAAGCCTCCTAAAAATAGCCTTAGGCTTCTGTGCGGATCCATCCTTGGACGGTCCCTGGCACACAGTTGGGCAATCCGAGTGGGAAGAACAGCTTCAACAGCAGCCAACGGGGACCAAAGCTTGGTCCAAAGCTTGGGTGACCCGTAGCATGCTCCAAACCTTGGTCCTCTTCTCATTAAAGGGGCTGGAGCTCTTCAGCTCTGGGGTGGTGATGGGGGAAGAGGTGGCTGAGGAAGATCTGCCAGAGCTTTATGGAATGATGAGTAGTCAAGGAAGAAGGTGCAGGGGGAACAATTGTGATTGCTCACACAAAGGGATGAGATGGCACTGGGTGGGATCAGCAGAAACAGCCAGATGCAAATGAAGCTCAGCAGCTGTCACCCTGCAGGTGATTCAGTGCTGGCATTTCTGCTGCTGCACTCCAGAGAGGCAAAAAATACAAAGTGGGTTGGGAAGGGCAACAGGAAAAAAACCAAAAAACACTGAGGGGTCAATTTGTGGGACCAAGAAATGTTGCAAGCTCCTCAAGGATTCCACAAATGTGACCAGCTTGGGGAGGCACCAGAACCTGCAGCAGGAGGGCAACAGAGCTGGGCTCTGGGGTTGTGGAGACTCCAAAGCCCCAGCTCTGGAGTCCTCAGCAGAGACTTGTACCTGTGGGAGCAGGACCAGAAGAGGCCACAGCAGTGCTGGGAGGGCTGGAAGCCCTCTGCTCTGAGACCAGGCTTGGGAGAGTTGGCAGTGTCGAGTGTAGAGGAGGCTCCAGGGAGACTTTTTGGAGGCCTTTTAGGGCTTAAAGAGGCTGTGAAGAAAGCTATGGACAGTTTTGAGCAGGGCCTGTTGTGCCAGGACCAGGGGTGATGGTTTGAAACTCAAGAAGAGTTCTTCAAAGTGGAGAGAAGGGAGAAATGTTTGCCCTTGGGGTGGTGAGAGCCTGTTCCAGGCTGCCCAGAGAGGTGGGAGATGTCCCATCCCTGGAAGCATTCCAGGTGAGGTTGTTTGGGGCTGTGAGCAACCTGCTGTGGTTGGGGATGTCCCTGCTGAGTGCAGGGGGCTGGACTGGATGAGCTCAGAACGTCCCTTCCAACACAGGCCACTCTATGATGGTTTTATGGTGGGCTTTAAAGGTCCCTTCAGCCCAAACCAGTTTATGATTCTGTGATGAGCTCCAAAGGTCTCTCCTTGGAGGTGTTCAAGGCCAGGTTGGATGAGGATGTCCCTGCTGAGTGCAGGGGGTTGGACTGGATGAACTTGAAAGGTTCCTTCAACCCAACCCAGGCTGTGACTTAACGATGTGAAGAGTTGGGGTCAGCTGTCCTGGCTGTGTTCCCCCCAGCTCTCTGTGTCCCCCAAGCCTGCTCCTTGATGGGGTGAGCTGCTCAGCAGGAGCTAGAACATCCCTGTGCTGTCACCACTATGTCCAGCACAGCCCCATGGCAGTTTCTCTGGAGGAGTTGATCTCGTGTCCCACCCTGCCCCAGCTCCTGGGACCTCCCCAGGTGCAGAGGGCACAGGAAGGTGGGTCCAGCGTGTACAGTCAGGAGACCTCAGAGCTGGTGATGGTGGAAGTGCTGTCCAGAGGACACTCGTGACTGGAGCTGGGTACAGCTGCTCATGGCATCACCAGGACATCATAAAGATCCCTTCTGAGTCACCTCATGAGCCAGGTAGTGACAGGAGATGCTGGCATGGGAAGTGGTCCCTGTGCACCCTGATCCTGGAGAGGTTCCAGACTGCTGGTGAGCTGCTGAAGAGCTGGGATGGAGCTGGTGAGGACAGTCAGCCAGTTATGGACCTGGGTGGATGAGAAGCTAGACAAGAGCCAGCAATGGGCACTTGCAGCCCAGAAGGCCAATGGCAGCCTGGGCTGCATCAAAGGCAGCATGGCCAGAGATGGAGAGAGGGGATTCTGCCACTCTGCTCTGGGGAGATCTCACCTGCAGTGCTGTGTCCAGCTCTGGACCCCTCAGCACAGGAAGGACATGGACCCGATGGAGCAGGTCCAGAGGAGGCCATGAAGATGATTGGGGGCTGAAGCAGCTCTGCTGTGAGGACAGGGAGCTGTGGTTGTTTAGCCTGGAGAAGAGATGGCTCCAGGCAGACCTTCTGATGGCCTTTCAGGACCTGAAGGGAATCTAGAGGAAAGCTGGAGATGGAGTTTTTAGAAGGACCTGTGGTAGGACGAGGGGCAATGGTTTGAAACTGGAGCAGAGGAGGTTTAGGTTGGACATCATGAGGAAATTCTTCACCATGAGGGTGGTGGAACACTCCCAACAGGTCGCCAGAAGTAGCTGAGACTCCATCCTTGGAGATATTCAAGGTCAGGCTTGAGAATGCTGTGAACAACCTGCTCTAGTGGAGGATGTCTCTGCTGACTGCAGGGGGCTTGGACTGGATGACCTTTGGAGGTCCCTTCCAACCCAACTCCTCCTATGACTCTTATGAGGGTGACACCCTTCATCATCTGTCTCCCAGCCCTCAGGTTTTTCCTCCTGGTGCTGAAGCTCAGCTCAGTGCCCATGACTTTGTGTCTGAGAAGAGAATTCTGTTGTCCCACCTGCATCAGTTTGTCTCCATTTGATGTTCCGAGGTCCTTCTGCAGCTCCTCAGGGATCTCTTCATCCTGGTGATGACCCTGGGTAATTGAGTGCTAGCACCAAACCTCATTAGCTCCCTCCTAGCTGCTCTGGGGCCATGCTGAGCAGCTCCTGGCACAGAGCCTGGTGAGACATGACTCTGACCTCTCCTCTGATCTCCAACCTGCCCAGTTACGGTCATTTGAAACCTCTTAATGAGTTTAACTTCTCTTCATTTCATGGCTTCCTCAGGAGACCTTCATGAGAGACCTTGCCACATCCTTTTGGAAACCTAAGGAGGCTTCAGAGACCTCAGGGCTCTACTTTGTTTTCTAGTGGTCATCTCCTTTGGCTCCATGGCACTGCACCCTGTTGGCCCACTGCATATTCAGGGCTTGGTGTGGTTCTGGGGGAACCTCATCCTAGGGAGGACTTGCTGAAGAGGCTCTTTGAGTTTGGCTCCTGATGCCTTACCTGATCCCTCCAATTGAATCATTAAGCTTGGAGATCTTCAAGATCATCAAGTCCAACCTTCTACCCAACCTCCATGACCACCAGATCATGTCCCAGGGTGCCATTTTTGACCCAGCAGGTCCTGTGCCATGCTTCTGTGATGCTCCCCTAGCACCATGTGGTGAGGTAGGACTTAAGCAGGTGCTGCCCAGGCCTTGGGTTACTTCAGCTTCTTGAACCCAAACCACATTAAATGAGAAGATCGCAGATTGGACTGGATCTCTGGAGTTCATCTAGTCCAGCCTGGCCTCACAGCAGAGGGCTTCCAGCCCTCCCAGCATTACTGTGGCCTCCTCTGGCCCCGCTCCAACAGGTCCAAGTCTGGGCTGTGCTGCGTACTCTGGAGCTGCCCCCAGCACTGCAGGGGGAGTGTCCCAGCTTTTCTCACCCTTGCCCTCACCCTCAAGGCCTTCTACTCAGAGCTGGTCTCCCAGGGGTTGCCCATGGACAGGACCCTGCACTTGGCCTTCTTGAACCTCCTGAGGTTCACAGGGGCGTATTTGTGAAGCCTACCAAGGTCCCTCTGGATAACAACATCCCCATCCCTTCCCTCTAGCAAATCAACTCTACTTGGTGCCATCAGCAAGCTTGCTGAGGTTGTCCTCCATTTCACCGTGTCCTTAATGAGGATCCCCTGAGGGACTCTATTTGGTGCTGGGAGTTGATGAGCCCGGACCTTCTCTTGCAGTGCTGTGGTGGATTCCCCAAGTGTGGTTGTCCTTGCTTGCTCCAGCTGCTCAAGACTTGGCAACTGAGGGTTCTGGACCTACAGCACTGTCCTTCTCTGCTGGCAGGCCTGTCTGGTGTCACCTGGCCACCACCTCAGCCCCAGGTGCCACCATGCTTCTCAGCACCACTGAGGCACTGTGAGTGACAAAGTTCATTACCTATGAGGTGCTCAGGACACTTTGGCTGTCCACTGTCTGGTCTTGGTGGCCTCTGTCTCTGCTGTTTGTCCCATCGCCTCTTGAAGAGACTTTTCCATTTCAGATCTGTCTACCTCTGAGTCTCCACACTTCAGAAGTGTGGAACCTTGCCCACAAAAGTTGTCTTGCAGATGGCTTTACTTTCTGTGAGGTGCTGCTTGACAACCACCATCATCTGCTCCCAGAGATACTCTGCTGCCTTCCTGCTCCATGTGGACTCCAGGATTGTGTTGCCCTTAGCTTTGCAGGTTACTCCACAGGTTCATGTTCCATCTTTTGACCTGCAGGACACCATGATGCTCTCTGAGCTCCTCATCTGAACATGGGTTCAGCTTCATGAGGGATGTTCTCTTGGGTTCAGTGACCTCCAGGCCAGCTCCTTCCTCCTCTTCATTATGGACTTGTGCTGTGTCTCCAGCACATCCCTTGAACCATCTCTGTCTCCTGGGCAGAAGGTGGGGCAGATCTACCTTGAGGGACTGGGGTTTTCCAGGGCTTGTCTTTGGTACTCATGGAAACATAGATGGTCCTATCCTGAGCTTGTGTTGGGTAGGAGGTGGAATTAACCTTCCTTCACCTTCTCTTGGTCAAGCAAGAGAAGCTTGCAGCTGTCATCTCTCTACTCCCAGTACCTATGGCAGCTGAAGGCAGCGGTGGGGCCACTTCTTGCCACATCCCTCAGGTTGTCCTCATTTCCCCCTTCAATTCTGGGCTCCCCAATCTGGTGGAGGATTCTGAAGGTGGAGATGGAGGCTGAGGGTTGATGTTACCTCATCTGGCTTCCCTGCATCCACACAGCCAACCAGGAACAATGGGACTTCTGTGGAGCACAGTTCCCACCAGTGACAGTGTGGAACAGGGGCTGTCTGGGCCTCCTCTTTTGGTAGACACCTATTCTGCACCACCTGCTGAAGAAAGTGGTGGTGGGAGGGTGTGAATGGTGGAGCTGAACTCATCTCCCTGCAGGTTGAGATCATAGAATCATAGAATGGTCTAGGTTGGAAGAGACCTCAAAGATTATCCAGTTCCAACCCCCCGCCACAGGCAGGGACACCTCCCACTAGATCAGGACGCTCAAGACCTCATCCAGCCTGGCCTTGAACACATCCAGGGAGGGAGCAGACACAACCTCCCTGGGCAACCTGTTCCAGTGCCTCACCACCCTCACTGTGAAGAATTTCTTCCTAACATCCCGTTCAAATCTCCCCTCCGCCAATTTGAACCCATTCCCCCTCGTCCTGTCATTACAAGACCTTGTGAACAGTCCCTCCCCAGCCCTCCTGTAGGCCCCCCTCAGATACTGGTAGGCTGCTATAAGGTCTCCCCGAAGCCTTCTCTTCTCCAGGCTGAAAAGCCCCAACTCTCTCAGCCTGTCCTCATAGCAGAGGTGCTCCAGCCCTCTGATCATCTTTGTGGCCCTCCTCTGGACTCTCTCCAACAGTTCCATGTCCTTCTTGTGCTGGGGGCTCCAGAACTGCACACAGTACTCCAGGTGGGGTCTGACAAGAGCAGAGTAAAGGGGGAGAATCACCTCCCTTGCCCTGCTGGTAATGCCTCTCTTAATGCAGCCCAGCACACAGTTGCTGTCTGAGCCGCGTGTGCACACTGCAGGCTCATGTTGAGCTTCTCATCCACCCAGACCCCCAGGTCCTTTTCCTCAGAGCTGCTCTCCAGCCACTCACCACCCAGCCTGTATTTGTGCTTGGGATTGCAGCGACCCAGGTGCAGGACCTTACACTTGGCCTTGTTAAATTTCATGAGGTTGGCCTGGATTCACCTCTCCAGCCTGTGCAGGTCCCTCTGGATGGCATCCCTGCCCTCCAGCAAGTCAACTGTGCCACACAGCTTGGTGTCATCTGCAAACTTGCTGAGGGTGCACTCGATTCCTCTGTCCATGTCACTGACAAAGATGTTAAACAGCACTGGTCCCAGCACTGACCCCTGAGGGATGCCACTTGGCACTGGTCTCCAGGTGGACATTGTGCCCTTGATCACCACTCTCTGCGTGCAACCATCCAGCCAATTCCTTATCCAGCGAGTTGTACACCCATCAAGTCCATCTTTTTCCAGCTTGGTGACTATGTTTGGTCTCTTGTTGGTATCATGTTTAGCCTGGCTGGTGGAGCGCCAGGGAAGAGGAACCTGGACAGCAGCAGCTCTTCAGCTGCAAAGTCTCTCTCAAGGGTTTATCTTCTCCGCAATTCTGGCTGGCATCTTTTCCTCAACCCAACTGCTTTTGGGTGCTCACAGAAGGGTCTCAGCAATTCTCCCAGGCAAAGCATGTCCTGGACCTTCTTAGACTTCTTGTTCTCTTGTCTTAGCTTGATCCCAGAACCATCCCAGCCTGCTGTGGTGGGAAGGGACCTCTGGAGCTTATCCAGTCCAACCCCTCCCTGCTCCACCGGGGCACCCACAGCAGCTTGCCCAGGGTCACAATGACCAGGAGGGGCTGGAAGGTCTTCAGACAAGGAGACTCCACAACCTCTCTGGGTAGCCTGCTCCAGGCCTCCAGCACCCTCACAGCCAACAAGTTGCTCCTAATGGAACATCCTGGCTTCTATTTGGTGCCTCTTGCCCCTTGGGCTGGCACTGGGCACCACCAAGAAGATCCAAGCCTCATCCTCTTGTCCCCCACAGGTCCTTTATCTCTTGCTGAGCACTGACAAGATGCCTCAGGGGCCGTTCTTCTTCAGGCTTGACAGCCCCAGGTCCCTGAGCTGCTCCTCAAAATTTCTCCAGAGCCTTCTTCTCCTTCTTCAGACCCTTCCTCAGCTTTTCATTGTCCTTTCCTTGACCCACTCTAGCCCTTCAATGTCCTTCTTGGAGTGAGGGGCCCAAAGCTGAGTTTCATCTGCTCTGTGTAGTGAGAAAAACGTGACCAGCAAAACTAGGGCAGGGGTTGTCCTCTGGCACTCAGCACTGCTGAGGCCACACCTTGACTCCTGGGTTCAGTACAAGAAAGACGTTGACATCACAGAATCTAGAGGTTGGAAGTGACCTCTGGAGATTATCTAGTCCAAACCCCCCAGCTAGGACAAGTTTGACTAGATGAGGTGGTCCAGGGAGGTCATGGATGTCCCCTCCCTGGAGGTGTATAGGGCTGGGTTGGATGAGGCCTTGAACAACCTGGGGTAGTGGAAGGTGTCCCTGCCTATGAGGGGTTGGAACTGGATGACCTTGAAAGTTCTTTCGAGCCTAAACCGTTCTCTGAATCTCTGATCTTCCTGATGGCCTCCTTGGGACTGCTTCCTGTTGTCCCACATCCTTCTGGAAGCACGGAGGTGAACACTGGGTGAGCATGGAAGCATTACCTAATTTGGGCGATGTTCTCCACGTCACTGCCTTTGTAGGTGTCTACCATGTAGGTGTCTGAGCTCAGCAGGGCTGGGTGCAGCTGTGTGAAGTCACTGGAGCCAGAGGTGCCACTCAGCTGACAGGAGGTGGGCGGCCACTTCAGCTCCAGATGAATCACAGCTCCATTGACTTCACTCAACAGCTTCTCCATTGAGTCTAAAAAGGTGCCCAGACTCCCTTGCTGGCTTGGAGGAGCTCTTTCCATGCACCCCCATCTTTAACCAGCTGAGTCCCAGGGCTCCTGCAGCCTGAGGTGGTGTAGAAGGAGGGTTCCACGTTTTGGAGAAGGAGAATTCCAGGCCTTAGATCTCCAGAAGGAGGATTCCAGGTCTTGGAGAAGGAGAATTCCAGGTTCTCTAGCTCTCCAGAAGGAGGGTTCCAGGTCTTGTGTATCTCTGCAGGAGAGGTCCAGGTCTTAGTTATCCAGAAGAAGGGTGGAGATTTTAGACAGCTCTCCTGTTCATGTCATAGAATCACATACAGGGTGGGAAGTGACCTCTGGAGCTCATCCAGTCCAATCCCCCTGCTCCACCAGGGGCATCCACAGCAGCTTGCCCAAGGTCACAATGGCCAGGTGAGGTTGGAAGCTCTGCAGACAAGAAGACTCCACAACCTCTCTGGCCAGCCTGCTCCAGGCCTCCAACACCCTTACAGCCAACAAGTTGTTCCTGATGGAACCTCCTGGCTTCCACTTGGTGCCCCTTGTCCTGGCACTGGGCACCACTGAGATGAGTCTGGTCCCATCCTCTCGGGGTTAAGATTGGCACAGGTTCTCTACAGAGGATTGATAGAAAAGGAGGGACATCCATGTGGATGTGAAATGGTCCAACTCCTGTACTGCATGCTAAGCTGTGGGTCAGATAAAATAAGGAAGGGGTTGGGTGGGAAGGAACTTTGCACTTACAACCTTCCTGCCGTGGGCAAGGCCACTTCCTGCTAGAGCAGGTTGCTCAAAGCCCTGTCCAGCCTGGCCTTGGACACCTCCAGGGATGGGACATCCTCAAGTGCTTTGATGCAGGAATCATGGTTTGAGGTTGCCTGGCTGTGGGTGAGGTTGCCTGGCTGTGGTTGAGAACTTCTTGTGGTTGAGGCTGCCAGGTTCTGGTTGAGGTTGCCTGGCTGTGCTTGAGGTCTGGTTCTGGTTGAGGCTGGCAGGCTCTGGTGACATGGGCAGGAGGATTGTGATGACCTCTTCTGGCCATGGCAGCAATGGATGTCTGCAGTGGGACCCTCCACTCTGGGCAGAGAAGGTTTAGTTGCAGAGAGGAGGTTCTAGGCATGGCAAGGAACAGGTGCACCACAAGCTCTGCTTCTGGATGACAGGCAACCTGTTGGAGGTGTGACATGAAGGGGTGGCTGAAGGCCCTCCTTGGATGTGTGGTAGAAGTTTGTCCCTGCCTGCATCCTTTGGTGTGTGATGTCACTGCTTTTCTGGGCACCTGGTGTCTCATGGGTGGATCCAGGCCTGGGTCCTGTGTCAGTGACTATGGATGGTGTCTGTGTGGGTACCTGCCTGGGTATCGGCAGCTGTAGTTGTGCATGGAATTTGGTGATGGTCTCCTTTTGGTCTGGAGAGCCAAGGAAGGTTTCTGATCGTCTTGCTAGGACCCAGATGCTGTGGTGTCCAGGACCAGAGAACACCTACCCAAAGAGATCTGTGAGGAGCAAAGGCTGAGAGTCCTGGGACTGCTGAGCCAGGAGAAGAGCAGCCCCAGAGGGCATCTTCTCAGTGCTCAGCAATAGCTAAAGGTCCTGTCAGTGGCAAGAGGATGAGGGTTGGATCTTCTCAGTGGTGCCCAGTGCCGGCACAAGGGAAAACCAGGAGGTTCCATCAGGAGCAGCTTGTTGGCTGTAAGGGTGCTGGAGGCCTGGAGCAGGCTACCCAGAGAGGTTGTGGAGTCTTCTTGCCTGGAGAGCTTCCAGCCCCTCCTGGTCATTGTGACCCTGGGCAAGCTGCTGTGGGTGCCCTGGTGGAGCAGGGAGGGGTTGGGCTGGATAAGCTCCAGAGGTCACTTCCCACCCTACATATGATGGGATTCAGTGCTAAGTGTGGCACTGTCCAACGCTGCTGGGGTGCAGAGGTGTCCCCTGCCCTGGCACTGCCAGCCCCAAGCTGCCGGTAGCTCAGACACCAACCTGCATTGCCACCACAGTCCAGGCAGCAGCTCCATGAGGCCGTCATGAGACGCCTGCTCCCTCCCTGGCCCTGCAGAGTGGTCTTGGTGGTGGGACACGGGGAGGAGGTGTGTGCAACCTGAACCCCCAGTACCCACGGGCATGGCCACGGGCACGTGTGTCGGTGGGGCGTGGACCTGCCTGCAGTGGTGGCACCGCGCATGTGGGAGCCCCTCATACCGCAGTGTGCCAACCCAGTGTGCGCCGGCTACCTCCTCCTCCTCCTTTTTCATCCTCCTCCTCCCCCTCCTCCTCCTCCCCCTTCCCCTTCTCCTCCTCCTCCTCCACTACCGAGGTTCTACCTGCTCCTTGCAGCTAGGAGCTGTGCAGGTCTTTGTTCCTGTCGGCTGGGTGCTTCCCACCACCCCCACCGCCCTTGGGTTAACTCTGTCCTCACTGGATTAACTCGCTCAGCCTTGGGTTATCTCCCAGGGGTTAACCCCATCGTGGTTGGATAAACCTCATCCTTGTTGGGTTATCTCCAAGAAGTTAACCTCATCGTGGTTGGATTAACCCCTCCATCGTTAGGTTAACCCCATGTTAATCTTCACTCCCGTAGGTTAACTTCAAGGAGTTAACTCCGTGGTCGTTGGGTTAACCCCATCATTGCTGGGCTAACTCCATCGTGGTTGGATTAACCCTTTCATTGTTGGATTCACTCTGACATGGTTACATTAACCCCTTCACCACGGGGCTGGGGTAACCATGGCACTGCTGGCTTAACTCCGTGATGGTTAACTCCGTCGTGGTTGGATTAACCCCATCATCACTGGGTTAAATCCATCATGGTTAGATTAACCCCTTCACTATCGGCTTAACTCCATCACTGCTAAGTGCTTCGTGCTTTGTTTAACCCTTTCATTGTTAGATTAACCCCTTCACTGTTGGGTTGACTTCATCGTGGTTAGATGAACCCCTTCATTGTTAGATGAACCCCGTCATGGTTAAATTAACTCCATCATGGTTGGATTAACCCTTTTGCTACTGGGTTAGCCCACTCATTGCTGGGTTAACTCCATCGTGGTTGCATGAATCCATTCATTTTTAGATTAGCCCCTTCGCTACTGGGTTAAGTCAGTCATCCTTAGGTTAACTCGGCCATCGTTGGGTTAAATCCATCATGGTTAGATTAACCCCTTCCTTATTAACTCCATCACTGCTGGGCTACCTCCATCACTGCGGTTGGATTAACCCCTTTATTGTTAGATGAACCCCACCACCATTGGGTTAAATCAGTCATGGTTAGATTAACCCCTTCAATACTAGATTAACTCCATCTCTGCGGGGTTAAATCCATCGTGATTGGCTGAACCCCTTCATTGTTAGATGAATCCCATCACCGTTGTCACCACTGGGTGAAATCCATCAGGGTTAGATTAACCCCTTCACTGCTGGCTTAGCTCCATCGCTGCTGGGTTGACTCTGTGGTGGTTGGATGAACCCCTTCATTGTTAGATGAACCCCATCGCCCTCGGGTTAAATCCATCACGGTTAGATGAACCCCTTCACTGCTAGCTTAACCCCATCACTTCTGGGCTGACTGCATCACTGCTGGGTTAACTCTAGGGTGGCTGGGTGAACCCCTTCATCGTTAGATGAACCCCATCACCGCTGGGTGAAAATCCGTCAGGGTTAGATTAACCCCTTCACTGTCGGGTTAACTCCATCATCACTGGGTGCACTTCCCCACCCCCTTACCCCCAAGATCTGTGTGCTGGCTGCAACCCTACCCCCAGCCCCTTCTCTCTAGCTGCCCCCACCCCGGTCCAGGTCCGTCCCACGCCGCCCTCTTCGGCGGGTGCTGGGNGAGCTGCTTCGCTGCAAGGGTCCTTGGTGGCCGCGTCCCTCTGGAGCTGCTTCTCCCATCCCGTGTCTCCAGCGCTGGATTGTGCCCCTTCTTCTGGACTGGAGGGCTGGGGAGCAGCCTCCTTAAAGTAGGACAATGCCTGGCACCCCCCACCCCCCACCCCTCGCTAGAGCCAGCCCCGTCTCTTAGCAACCAGCTGGAGGGGGGCATCTCCAGAGGAGCCCCCATCACCAAG
Source organism: Psilopogon haemacephalus (assembly GCA_013396835.1). Taxonomy (NCBI): domain Eukaryota; kingdom Metazoa; phylum Chordata; class Aves; order Piciformes; family Megalaimidae; genus Psilopogon; species Psilopogon haemacephalus. Next base: position 103,243 of record VWZI01017426.1, on the reverse strand, counting down.
ATCTCAACTCTGCTGCCTGCCTGCCTGCCAGGACCTCGCCCGAGTGCAGGAGGCTCCTCTCCTGTCCTCCTCCATCCCTGGGAAGCTGAGGAGCTGCTGGCCGGTGGTGCCACCCCACCCCGTGCCCCCTGTACCTGCTGCTGCTCTCGGGGCATCATTTAAAGGGGAGCCCCCAGCGGGGTTCCACCAGCCCTTCTGCATGCCGGTGCAGGTGCCCGAGGAGGGGGACGGTGGGCAGAAGGGTGGCCCAGGCAGCAGGTCCTTCCTCCACCCACCCCTCTCCACAACCAGAGAAGCTTTCATCTTCATCATCTTCTTTTGTGTGATCTCCTGACTCTGGGCAAGGGAAGCAGGGGGCAGAGGGGGGAAGCGGCTGGTGCCCAGCTCCTCGCTGAGATGAGACGGTGGATGAGAAGAGGTCTCCTCGTGACCAAGCAGCAAGGCCACCCCCGGTGGGCAGCATGGTGCTGAGCTCTAACCCCAGCATCCTTCTCTTGTGCTCTTTCCTGCCCAGTGACTACATCATCGAGGAGAAGACGGCCGTGCTGCAGAAGAGGGAGCATGAGGGCTTCGGGTTTGTGCTGCGAGGGGCTAAAGGTAAGGGGGCCACTGTGGGGGGTGGGCTTGGACATGGCTTATTCTCCCGCTGCATGCTGCACAGGACCTCCTTGACCTGCCTGTGCACAGCAGCTCTGCTGTGGGGCTCTCCTTGGGGAACCTTCTCTCGTCTGTATGGTTTGTGGAACGCTCTTGATGTAGCTTCTCATGGGGTGGCTCTGAGGCTTGGAGGTGTCCATCTCTAGGACCTTCTGACCTCTGCTTTGGGGTCTCCTCAGGGACCCTTCTCCTCTTCTGGTGCAGCTCAGCTCTGCTCACGTGCATGGTTCATGGAATGCCGTCGGTGGCAGCTCCTCCTGGGGTGGCTCTGGGGCTTGGAAGTGTATATCTGTAGGACCTTCTCACCTTTTGAGGTCTCCTCAGATGCCCCTCCTTTGGGGGTCTCCTCAGGGACCCTTCCTCTCCTGTGATGCAGCTCAGCCCTGCCTTTGTGCCTGGTTCATAGAATGCTGTTGGTGGTAGCTCCTCCCGGGGTGGCTCTGGGGCTTGGAGGTGTCCATCTCTAGGACCTTATCCCCTCTGCTTTGGGGTCTCCTTGGGGACCTTCTCTGCTGCAACTCAGCCCTGCTCATGTGCATGGTTCAGAAAATGCTGCTGGTGGGAGGTGTGTCTCCAGCTCCTCCTCACTCTGGGGTTTGGAGGTGTCCATCTGTAGGACCATCTCGCCTTTGCTTTGGGGTCTCCTCAGGGACCCGTCTGCTCATCTGGTGTGGCTCAGCTCTGCTCGTATGCATGGTCCATGAAATGCCATTGGTGGCAGACGAGCATCTCCAGCTCCTCCTAGGGTCTGGAGATGTCCATCTATAGGTGTCCATCTCTAGGACCTTCTCACCTCTGCCTTTCTGGACACGTGAGAAGCAGCTGCTGGTCTCCAGCTGCAGCTGTGAGCCTGGGGGGGCAGTGCCCAGGTCCTCCTTGGCATTTTTATCTCTGTGCCTGAAGAATCTCTCTTTGCTCTGGCTGTGCCACCTTGGGGTCCATCTGCTGCCGGTCCTGCTGGGCTCCACCATGAAGCCAAACCAGGAGCTGTGTCCTAGAGTCCTGGACACAGCCCTAGAGCCCTGGACACAGCCCTGAAGGCTTTGGCACAGCCCTGAAAGCCTGGGCACAGCCTTGGAGGCTTTGGTGGAGTCCTGTAGCCCTGAGCACAAACCTGAAGCCCCAGGAACAGCCCTTGAGACCTTAGCACCTCCATGGAGCCCTGGGCACAGCCCAAACCCAGCCTGGGCTCTTTCCACCCCTGCCCTGCCTGCTACCTCCCCTGCCAGGTAACAGGCTGGCTTGGGCTTCATTGGGCACTGCTCTGGTTTGGAGTTCAGCAGGCACCACTGATTTGGGCTTCAGTGGGCATCACTGATTTGCTGTCTTAAGGTTTGCAGGCTCCACATGTCCCTTTCTCTTCTGGGGCTGGAGGAGAGGACCTGGGCTGAGGTGGTGAAGGGGCTGGGGTGAGGTTGTGATGATCCTTGGCTGAGATGGTGAAAGAGCTGGGGCGAGGTGGTGAGGAACCTGGAGTGAGGTGGTGAAGGAGCTGAGTCTGCCTGATGGATCACCTAAAGGGTTCTGCAGAGGTTGTGGGGTCTGCAGAGGGTTACAGACCCATAGGATGAACTGGGTTGGAAGACCAGGTGCTGGGACCTCAGGCAGTAGTGATGGAGAGCTAGTGGCCTCCTCTGCCTGTGTGTCTGCTGCTTCTGTTGCAACATCTACTCCTGAGGATGAGTTTTCTTCTTCCCTGCATCCTCCAGGCCCTGGTAGCACCTTACAGATGGTGCAGGTTCTGGAGGTAGATGGCCTCCAGCCCTCAGAGGGTGTCTGGAGTCCATCAGTAGAGCTGGTGACAAGGGCTGACCCTCAGCTTGGGTCCAGACCTGATTGCTTACACCAAAACCAGACCCTTGAGGTACCCTTAGGTGGATCTCCTCTGAGCTCTGATGTAGGGTTCTCCAGAACCCCATGGTGGGGAGATGTGGGGCTATGCTCCTTAATTGCCCACCTGTGGGGTCACAGCAGGGATGAGCCTGGCAGGAGATGGATGTCTGGACCTGCTGCTGTGACCTGGGCTCCTTACATCAGGCTCCTTTTCCTGGCCAGGATACCAATTAAAACTGGTGGTAGGAAAGGGTTGTCCTACCACCTGGAGTGGTGGTAGGAAGGGGTTGCCCAGACCCTGCCACCAACATGCTCTTCATTTGCTGTCTCACTCCCAGCAGCCTCTTCTTGGCTGCTAAGGATTCTTGCAGGATCTCCAGGCTCCCAGATGGTTTCTCTGAGACACCTCTGGAGGGTGGGCAGCTTTTCTTGGTGGCCTGGGTGTCAGATGGCTCTGGAGAACATTCATTTCCCTTGTCACAACAGAAGGTCAATGAGCAGATGGGTGTCCATGGCTTGGTGGACCATATTTGCAGCTCTCATATCTATTGTAGAAATCGTGGAATGGTGGACTTCCATGATATCCAGAGTTCCAACACTCTACCATTCCATGGTTGTCTCTGCCCATCTGGGTCCTCCTCAGCGATCGGGACCTCACTGAACCTTCTCATGTCCCACTGAGGGTGTGATGTGAGGGCAGCACTGGTGGGTGGTGGTGATGCTCCCATTTGTGGAGCACAAAGGCTTCTGTGGAGACCATGAGGGTGGTAGGACACTGGAACAGGTTTCCCAGGGAGGTAGTTGAGGTCTCATCCCTGGACATACTCAAATTCAAACTAGGCAAGGCTGTGAGCGACCTGCTTTAGTGGAGGATGTCACTGCTGACTGCAGGGGGTTGGACTGGATGACCTTTGGCAGTCTCTTCCAACTCAACTCATTCTGTGACCCTACAACTGGACACACAGAGACCCTGAGCCTCTCTTCTTCTCATCTGCAGAGCTTCAGGCCATGGCCAAAGTCTTTCTCACCTCCTGCTGGGCCTGGCTGTCTCTTGGGCAGCTGCTTTGGCAGTTGAGGGCCATGCCAGTGGTCCAACTTGAGGGTTATCAAAAGGACTTCACTGGTTGCCAGCGATGGGAGGAGCTGGGCTTTTGGAGAAGGCTTTGGAGGCGTCAGATGTCTCCTTGGTATTTCCAGAAATAGGTGGGATGACTTGTCAAGTGTTGGCCACTTCGGCTGCCTTCCAGCACAGGGAGAAGAAGCTGTTGGTAGCACATCCAGGATCCATGTTCACACCTTGTCAGGAGAGCGTGTCTTGGTCTGGTGGAGCTGGCGAGATCTGCTGGTTGCTGGTGGAGCTTCTGTTTCCCTAGGGCTTGGAGGACAACTCTTGAAGGGGTTTCATGATGGGTTTGGAGCACTGGGGTCACCTTCAGGGTCCCTTTGCTGAAGGTCCTGGTGTTCCTCATGCAGGATCTCATGGGGTTCTGACTTAGTCTCTCTCTCTCTCTGGAGACTTTTAAGCCCTGTCTGGATGTGTTCCTGTGCAACCTGCACTAGATCTATGGTCCTGCTCTGGCAGGGGGTTGGGCTCGATGATCTATGGAGGTCCCTCCCAACCCCTAACATGGTCCTGTGATTTGCTTGCTGCATGTCTCCAGGGTGCAGGGTTTGTTCCAGTGGAACCAACCTCTGGAGAAGACATTTGGTGGGCAAAGTCAGCCTAGATCCTGCTCAGAGCCGCCCCTCTGCTGTTTGAGTGTCCTTCTACCACTGGTTGCTCTGAAAGGAGAGGACACAGCGAGTCCTGCGTGGGCTGAAGGTTCATGAGCGAGCAAGTCCCATCCATCTTCAGTTCACTGGTCCAAGGTGGTGGCCAGCCTGACCAAGGTTTGGAGAGGGTGTCCATGGTTCTTGGGCTCTGCCTGTTGGCTCAGGTGGTCCACACAACCATGACCTACCAACCACCTTCAGCTCCTGTTTTACGTGGGTGAAAATGGCTCTGCTGGGAGGAGGACAGCACGAGGCTCTGAGGACCTCTTGGTGCTGCTCTGCAGATTCATTTCCATGCTCTGCTGCTGTTAGGTACCCTCCAGAAGAAGTCAAGCACAGTGCCACATTGTGCCACCCAAGGTGTCACCCTGGTCAGGACCACAAGACCTGAAGTCCCTACTTGTGTCAAGCAGTGGACTGAGTTCACCCCAGATCCCGACATGGTGTAGTGCGAAGGGACCTCTGGAGCTCATACAGTCCAACCCCTCTGCTCCACCAGGGACACCCACAGCAGCTTGCTAGGGTCACAATGTCCAGGTGGGCTTGGAAGTTCTGCAGAGGAGGCTCCACAACCTCTTTGGGCAGCCTGCTCCAGGCCTCAAGCACTCTCACAGCTGACAAGTTGCTCCTGATGTGACCTCCTGGCTTCCACTTGGTGCTCCTTGTCCTGGCACTGGGCACCACCAAGAAGATCCCAGCCCCATCCTCTTGCCCCTGACAGGACCTTTAGCTCTTGGTGAACCCTCTGGGGCCACTCTTCTCCAGGCTCAACAGTCCCAGTTCCCTCAGCTGCTCCTCGCAATTTCTCCAGAGCCTTCTCCTTCTCCAGACCCTTCCCAAGCTTCATTGCCCTTCTCTGGACTCACTTCAGCCCCTCTATGTTCTTCTTGGATTGACAAGCCCAAATCCACCACTGAAAAGAGTCTGGCCCCGTCTCTTGGTTCAAACACATCACAAGGCAGAACAAAGGCTTGGTGGCTTCATCCCCCCACCAGTGCTTTCAGTCTCTTCAGGAGCTCCTCAGCTGGAGACCTCTTCCACTGGAGCCGGTTGCTCAAAGCCTTGTCCAACCTGGCCTCATGACTCCCAGAGGTCCCCTGAGGTCCCCTCTGTGTGCCAGCGGGTGCAGAGACAGCAGCTCTGTTGACACAAATGAAAGGGTAAAGCTTTTGGAGATCCATCACCAGCCCCTGGAAAGCCCTAGTTGATGAGAACAGCAACTGACCCATTGAGGTTCCTCTGGTGGCTTCAGGTGACCAGAATTTGGCCAACGTTTGAAGACAAGCTGGGGGCTTTCTGCTTGGGTTCTTTGATGGATCTTGATGTTCCTGAACATCTGCAGAGGTCTTCTCTTGAGAAGCAGACAAAGGAAGATTGTCCCTTTCTGACATGGCATCAGAAAGTGGTTTTGGTTGGAAAGGACCTTAAAGATCATCCAGTTCCAACCCCAGCTGTGGGCAGAAGGTAGCAGTGGCTCCTTAAGTGCCTGCTTTAAGTTTGGTGTCCACCGCCCAAAGTTCCTTTATCCTGGTTGGTCCATCATGCAGGATGGGATGGAGCTGGGCAGTGTGGGTGCTGCCTGGGTCCATCAGATGAAGTCCTTCCAAGGAAGTGGTGTTCTGCCAGGGGCAGGATGAGGTTTGCCAAACAGGAATGCAGCTTCCTGATGAGGAAGGGGTGGGACACTTGTCTCAGGTGGGTGTCCATCAGCACATGGCCTTCTGCTGCTGGGCCAAATGGTCTCCTGTAGGAGCAGTATAAGAGAGGTCCAACTCTGGGCTGTGGAAAGCAAGAGACCTGTCTGCATCAGCTCAGGCAGAGGCTGCACAGGGGTTGTCCAACCATAATTAGCAGAGACCAACCCCCTGTGCCACCTTCCACCTGGAGGCCTGGAGATGCTCACTTAAGTGGAGACCTAGAGAGGAGCAAGTTCTTCACCTCTTGGTATCGGTCCTGGATGAGGTTCTCATTTCTTCTGTGTTACTGGGAGAGGGACGAGGTTTCAGGGACATTGTGGGGACATGAGGACATCTATCTGGGAGGCTTTGGGGCCATCTCAGGGTCTGGGGAAGTGGTGAGGACTGGAGAAACATGGCACTAGCTCTGGTTCCTGTACTGCTGTCATAGATTTGTAGAATGAGTTGGGTTGGAAGGGAGCTGGGCAGAGACACCTCCCAGTAGCCCAGGTTGCTGAAGGCCTCATCCAACCTGACCTTAAACACCTCCAGGGAGGGACATCCACAGCTTCCCTGGGCAGCTTATTCCAGTGCCCTCATCACCTTGTTCCAGTGTCAATCTGGTGTCATCCTGAACCCACCTACTGAGACTTCCCTCATCTCCTGGAGGTTGATGTCCACCTTCTGCCTGCCCTTTCCACCATGTCTCAATGGTTTTCTCCTTGTCTTTGCAGCTGAGACCCCAATTGAGGAGTTCACCCCCACCCCAGCCTTCCCTGCGCTGCAGTACCTGGAGTCAGTGGACGTGGAAGGTGTCGCCTGGAGAGCAGGGCTGCGCACTGGGGACTTTCTGATCGAGGTGAGGCCACCAGCACCTCCTCCAGCAGGGCTCTGCGGAGCTGGGTGGGTGCTGGAACTCAAATGGATGATAACTTGCTGGGAAGGTGGACATAAGGCTGATGTCTTGGGGGAAAGATGCATGTTGGGTTGATGTTCTGATGGAAAGATGGATGTCAGGGTGATGTCTTGGTGGAAGGGTTGGACATCAGGGTGATGTCTCGGTGGGAAGGAGGACGTCAGGGTGAGGTGGACTTGACCAGGTCTGTAGGGCTCTGCTCTTTGTCTCCCTTACTCCAGGAGGTGATGATGGGGCTGTGGTGCCTTCACTGCTTTGAGGCCACAGCTGAATGGACTTCCCTGGTCATGGTCAAGATGAACAAAAGCCAGGATTAGAGCCAATGGCAGCTTGATGGTGGGCAAGAGTCCAAGCAGGGCACAGCGAGGGGAAATTCCTGGGTGGCCTCTTAGGAACATGGGCAGAGACTTAGGAGAAGACCGTGGTAGAGATCTGAAGCTGACTGACAGGTGTCCAGCAGTGACTGCACTGGGGCATTCCAACAGCTTGGCTCAGGTGATGATAATGTTGATGTTGTTTGCGTGCAGAACCTTAGTGATGGGTCAGGAGAAGGTTGTGGTAGGTGCTGTGTGGTGGAATCATGGAGTCCTTCAGGCTGGGAAAAATCTTGAAGGTCACTGTGGCAGCTTCATGTGGGGCAAGTGGTTGATGGCTGCGTCCTTGTGGATGTGGGGAGCTCCCATGCTGGTTCTCACCATCTCTGGAGCCATGGAGAGGATGCTTCTAAGAGTGGTAGTGGCACTTTGGCTGCTTCATCTGGCAGTGGAGGTAGCAGAGAGTGGTTTAGGAGAATGTTCATGTCCTGTGGGACACTCCTCGCTCCAGGAGGAAGGTGTAGGAGATACCACTGAGGTGCTTGAGGTGAAGATGGCATTCAGAACCCACACTGAGTGTGTGTGGTAGGAATGAGCTGGGCTGGAGAAGAGGCTCTGAGGCAATGGTCAAAGTGCTGGTAAAGCCTTCAGCCAAGACTCTTCTTACTCTGTCTCAGCTGTGAAGGGATCCCACCTGGAGATGTCTAGACTGTCACTGGAGGAAGGAACATGAGGTAGATTCTGCCCCTTCCAAAGGAGCAGTGGTGGCAGGAGAGGTCAGGTAAGGCCAGATGGGCACCAAGTCTGTGAAGTGACCACGTGTTAGGTGGGATGGAGTCAGAGCCACTGAAGTTGGAAGAGACTTTAAAGATCATCAGGTCCGACCCTTAGCCTGGCACTGCCAGGTCACCACCAAGCCCTCAGCACCACATCTCTATGACTTTGAAACCCCTCCAGGGATGGAGACTCCAACACTGCCCTGGGCAGCCTGAACAAGCCTCAAGAGGCAGAAAATGTTTCTCATGGCCAACCTCAACCTTCCCATGGGCAACCTGAGGCCATTTTCCTCCTTTTCCTGTCCCTTGTTCCCTGGGACAAGAGACCAACTCCCACCTGGCCCCAGCCTCCCTTCAGGGAGCTGTAGAGAGCCAGAAGGTCTCCTCTCAGCCTCCTCTTCTCTTCAGGCTCAACAACCCCAGCTTCCTCAGCTACTCCTCACAAGTTCTCTAGACTCTTTCCCAGCTTTGCAGCCTTTCTCTGGACCCGCTGCAGCCCCTCAATGTCCTTCTTGGAGTGAGGCCCCAAAACTGACCCCAGGATTCCAGGTGTGGCCTCAGCAGTGGAGGGTGCAGGGTGACCCTCACCCCTCCCTGCTCCTGGCTTTGAGACATCTCAATAGTCTGGCACAATCCCGGAATCCCAGCATGGTGGGGCATGGAACTGTACACTGGAAGGGACCTCCACAGGTCCTTCAGCTCTTGCTGAGCTCTCTGCCTTTGCTCCTCACAGAGGGCTCCTCCAGGACCCTCAGCACCTCCTCAGCCTCCACTGGTCTCTCTCCAGAAGCTCCCAATCTCTCTGGGATTGGGGAGCCCAGCACTGACCCCAGTTCTCCATCTGTGGCCTCACTAGGGCTGCAGCAGAGGGCCAGGAGAACCCCTGCTCTGGTCAGGATGCTCTTCCTGTCATCCTATAATCAATACTGCACCCCCACAGGCCACAGGTTCTTCTTGGTGACCAGGAAACACCTTCTCCCATCAACTCTTTCCTGGTCTCTGGGTCTCCAGACTGGGGGTTGACCCTCTGGCCCTGGTGGCCCTGGGACTAGCTGAGCTGAGGGTGCCACTGACCCACAACAGGTCATTTGGGTTCCTTGGTTCATTGTCCTCTGCTCCGTCATGGCATTTGGCCATCCATCGTTTTCTGCATCTGTATCCCCAGTGCTGCCAGCTCCCCAAAAGCCAGCCCATAGAATCAGTCAGGGTTGGAAGGCACCACAAGGACCATCTAGTTCCAACCCCCTGCCATGCCCAGGGACACCCTACCCTAGATCAGGCTGGACAGAGCCTTATCCAGCCTGGCCTTAAACATCTCCAGGGATGTGGCCCCAACCACCCCCCTGGGCAAACCATTCCAGGCTCTCACCACTCTTATGCTGAATAACTTCCTCCTCACGTCCAGTCTGAATCTCCTCACCTCCAGCTTTGCTCCATTCCCCCTAGTCCTGTCACTACCTGAGAGCCTAAATCAGGATGTCATCCACAGGTCATCCACCAGTGACAACCCCTCCTGGCCTCTGCAGCCTGCACATAGTCATGGATGTTGCCTCCTCACTCCTTCTGGTGGAGTTTATCTCCTGCTGATCCCAGTTCTGTCAGGGCCATCTGCTGGGAGGCCACCCAGCTCCATGAGGCTTCTCCTCCACCTGGCTCTGAGCTGTGGCAGAAGGAGCTGGAGCTGTGTGGAGATGGAACCTCAATCCTGCAATGCCACCTACCAGCAGGAACTCAGGCTTTAGGAGAAGCCTGTTTGAGATGTTGCCTTCAAAGCCAAGTCCTCAGTCTTCCAACTCTGCAGGCCACAGGTGCCACTGTAGGTTGGAGCATCAGGTCCTTGCTGTCCCACCATGGGAGTCACTGACCCTTCTCTCCTCACTTTCTGGACTCTTGCTTCCTCTGCTCTCTTGTCCCATGCTTCACATACTCCTCCTCAGGAGGTCCAGACCCTTCACCCTCCTCTTCATACTCAGCAAGGTCATGGTTTGGCCCCAGGTCCTCAATCTCCAGTCTCTTGTGTTGCTTTGGCCCCTGCTGGTGGCACATGTATTGGGGGGCAGCCATCTCAATTCCGTTCCTCCTGAAGATGTCCTTCACTGGTGGGCTTGGAAAGCTTCTGGTTGGGTGCTGGACCTGGTTGTCCTCATCCACTCACAGAAAGGACCTTCTGCCTTGTGGAAGACAAAGCCTGGGTGTGAAGGAGATGGAGGTGATAAAGTCCAACTATTGACCCACCACCAGCATGAAGCCCACACAGATCTTTGCACTGAGGCCAGCTGGGTCTGTGCTGTGGAGCAGCCCTGGGGGTTGTAGGACCTGACCAGAGGTTACCCCATGCACACTGATCAGGTTGCACAGGGAGGGGGTGGAGGCACCATCCATAGAGGTGTTCAAGAAACCCGTGGCCATGGCATTTGGGGACATGGTTTGATGGCCATGGTGGTCTCAGTAGAGAGATCAGTGGTGGGATTAATCTCACCTCACTTCAAGCTTTGGTTACCTGGGTACCTGCACCTGCTTGGGTGTCCAGTTGGCCACTTCTGCTTGTGGAGACCACATCAGTGTAGACTGATGGAGGTACCTCAGGAGGTGACAGAGCTGCTGGACTCACTGACCAGCTCTGCCCTGATGGGACAAGGGACCCCAGAGTGACGTTTCCCAGGGTAGGAGCCCTGTTTGTGGACAGCATCTTCTGGCAGGTGAGTCCCAGGGCCACGCTCTCTTGGCAAAATGTCTTCTGTAGCATCGTGAGTGATGGAGAAGCTCCTTGGAGCTTTTAGGGTTGAGGGGTTCTCACAGAGGAGGCTCTGAATGCTAGGACAGCACAGATGGAGCTGTGGGTGCAGCTGCCGGTGGGACTTGTCTGGTTCAGAGGTGGCAAAACCTTGCCAACAAACCAACACTGACACCTTCTCCAAGTGTGAAGGCAGGGAACGTGGTGCCCACATGCTCTGAGACGGTGACCTCACTGGAGGCTCAGAAGTGATGCTGAGATTGCTGTGGGCTTGTCCTCCTTGCTGTGGGCTTGTCCTTCTTTGCTGTCATCTGGCAGCAGACACAGGAGAAGATGACCCTTCCTGGACACCCTTGGGTTTGGAGATCCAGCCTTCAGACATGGTTCTGAGCGCAGGGTTTCAGAGATTGACAGGACCATAGAATGGGTTGAGTTGGAGGAGACTTTCAAGATCATTCAGTTCAACCCCCCACCATGGGCAGGGACAGCTGCCACTAGACCAGGTTGCTTAAGGCCTCATCCAGGTTGGTCTTGAACAAATCCAGGCTTGGGGCCCCACAACTCCTCTGGACAACCTGTTCCAGTGTCTTCACCGCTCTTTCCTCCTAATGTCATAGCTAAGCCAACCCATCTCATCCTGTCGCTCCTCAGGAAGACATCTGGGTCATTTCTCCATCTCCACATCCCATGGGAGTTTCTAGAGGATAGACAGTGGCCTCCTGGTGGTTCCAGCAGCTGCCTCTGCTCAATGCCACCAGGCCTGCGGACCTTCATGCAGGTCCCTCAGCTGTGGCTTCCCCACTTCTGTCTGCCCATCCTACCCCATCTGCTGTGCTCCCTCCAGGTCTGGAAGCTGTGTCCATAGACATGGACACTTCGCCCATGAGTGTGGAGACCTCCAGGTGCAGTTAAACACTCAGGTCCTGGCTGTGGCTGGTGGCATTTTCTCTGAACTTCCTTTTGGTGCCACTGTGCCACCAGGAGATCTCCTGTTTCTTGTCCTCTGAGAGTCTTTGCCCCTGCTGGGTTTTGGCCATCAGTGCTTCTCCTGGTAGGTTTGTAGTAGGTTCAGAAGCTTGGTGTCTTCCCAAGGAAGCCTTCTCCATACCCAGCCAGCCAGGGTGGGTGGCTTGTTCCTCACATCTCAGGAACCTCCCTTTGCCACCCAGCTCCCCCTTTCCTTTGGGCTTTTCCTCAAGGACATGAGTTCTGTCCTGGACCTCAGAGCCCAGCTCTGATGCTCACCTTCCAAACATCCTGCCAGATGCAGCCATCTCACAGTTGTCTTGTGAGCACCGCAGTGACCACCAGTCCTTCTCTACTGGTTTGCCACGAGTGGATCAGTAGGGCACCTCCGGCAGGCAGTGTTGGGGCGAGATGTCACCAGTGCCCTCCTGGGTGTCTGTCACCAGTGACCTGCAGATGTCTGGGAAGTAAGAGGAGGAGGGCTCGCAAGATTTCCACCAGCTGCCTATGAATGACCTCAGCCACCAGCTCCTCTATGGTGGTGGGGACAGACCCAGTGTCCCACCCTTTTCCCAGTCTAGATTCAGGGACTGGCAGAAGCCATATCTGTGCTCCCACACTGCTGCTCTGTGAGGAGCTTCCTCAAGTGGAGACACATTCTTGGCCTTCCTGAAGGCAACTGTGGCCACACCTTGGGCAGCAGATGCTGCTCCAGGTCTCTGAGCTTGACCACGTTGTAGCCCTGTGTCCCTGGGTGTTCATGCCCTGAGAACGTGAGGAGAGTTTCCAAACTCCTGCTCTTCTGAACAAGGAAAAGCATATCCCCCTCTGGACCTTCACTGAAGACCTCCTCTATGCCTTGAAGTTTGAAAGAACCTTTCCACTCATCCAGTCCAACCCCCTGCAGTCAGCAGGGACATCCCCAACCAGAGCAGGTTGCTCAGAGCCCCAAACAACCTCACCTTGAATGGTCTCACCACCCTCACAGTGAAGAACATCTGCTTGTCTCCACTCTGAATCTCCTTCTTGGAGTTCCAACCACCACCCCTTGTCCTGTCCCAACAGGCCCTGCTCCAAGAGCCTGTCCCCACCTTCCTTCTAGGCCTTTTGCTTTCTTTGAGGAGCCTCTAGCTAGTGATGGGGGCAGCAGCCCTTGTGCGTCCACCTCTGTGTCCTTCATACATGGAGCATGTGCAGGTAGACACTCAGGAGGTGTGGACATTGGGTACAAACAAGGGCAGGAGCTTGTGGTCTTCTCCTTATCCTGAAGAGGAATCTGCCCTGGTAGTGGGCCATCAGCAGGGGGACATTGCCTGAAAATCTCTTCTGCCTCCAAGGGAACATCACAGAGTCCCTAGCTCCCAGTACAGTGTGGTGGGAAGGGACCTCTGAAGCTCATCCAGTCCAACCCCCCTGCTCCACCAGGGATGCCCACAGCAGCTTGCCCAGAGTCACAATGGCCAGGAGGGGCTGAAAGCTCTCCAGAGAAAGAGACTCCACAACCTCTCTGGGCAGCCTGCTCCAGGCCACCAGCACCCTCACAGCCAACGAGTTGCTCCTGATGGAACCTCCTGGCTTCCACCTGGTGCCCCTTGCCCCCTGGCCTGGCAGTGGGCAGCACTGGGAAGATCCAAACATCATCCTCTTGCCCCCTCCAGGTCCTTTATCTCTTGCTGAGCACTGACAAGATGCCTTCTGGGGCTGCTCTTCTTCAGGCTCAGCAGCCCCAGGGCTCTCAGCCTTTGCTCCATGCCCCTCAGCACCTTTGTAGGCCATCTCATTGCTGTCAGGTGATGCCACCCGGGAGTGATGTCACGTGACAGAAGAATACCAAGAGCTGATGACTCTGGTAGCAATGTGGTGATGTCACAGCAGCTCTGAGGATCAGGATCTGGCTGTGTCCATTCTGGTCGGGCACTGAAACAGACTGCCTGGGAGGTGGTGGAGTCACCATCCCTGGACCTATTCAAGAAATATGTGGACATGGCACTTGGGGACATGGTTTGATGGCCATGATGATGTTGGGTTGATGGTTGGACTTGATGATCTCATTCTTTGGTGGCCTTTCCTCTTCATCCTTTCCCCCCATCTTCCTTTTTTCATCTTCATCCTTTTCCTCTCCTTCTCCCTCCTTTTAGTACCACCCACCCCTTTCCCACCCCACCCCACAGTTCTCCCTTTTTCTCCCCAAACCCAGAGCACCTGAGTTCTGTTGCAGTCTCCTCCCACCCCAGGTGTGACCACTCTGCCCTCCCTGCCCACTCCCCTTTATAGGCAGCCCCAGCAAAGGCAGAAGCCCTAAGCTTACCCAGCTGGGCAGAGGGTTTCTTCTCCTGTCGTCACTGGTGAAGTGCCCATGGTGCACACTGGGTGAATGGGAGTGGGATCTAAAAGCAGGGGGCCTGGTGGCCCCTGGTTAGGTAGGAATAGGCTTGATGGTTGCTGTCACATCCCCCATGGGTGCTGGCAGGGCCTCCTTATTTAGGCTTAGCTGCTCTCTGTTTAGCTGTTTCTTTCTGCTCACTTATGATGAGCTGAAGTACTTGGCTGTACTGGAAGCTCATGAGGGAGCAGAATTGTGTTGTCATGGGACTGTGTTGGTAAGGTCTTGTGGTTTGGTGTCCATCATGATGTTGGGTTGATGGTTGTACTGGATGACCTCATGGTTTCGTGGCCACGGTGGTGTTGGGTTGATGGTTGGACTCGGTCATCTTGCATCCAACCAAACCAATTCTATGTTTCTTTTACTCTTTGATGTGCACCAAACCCTAAAGGATCTCCTGGTGAGGAGGCATCTCCTGAACCTCAAGGGGTTGAGATCTAGGAACAGAATCTTTCCATCATTAACCAAATCTGAGGGTCACTTGAGGACCTGACAGGAAATGAAGGCTTAGAGGTGGGGATGAGGTGTGGTGGGAGAAGACGTTGGGGCAGAACCTGCCCCACCTCAGGAGGATGAGGAGAAGCAGGAAGCCATGGATGGAGTTATCACGGTTGGGATTTAGAGATGCTGGAGGTTGTGTGGGAGGGTGGTGAGAAGAGCTGGAGAAATATCAAAGGGCAAGATGAGGAATTTTAGAGAGCGTTAGGAACAGAAGAGAGAAAAAGAGAAGGAGGAGGTCTGGTGGAGCTCCATTTTTCCTCTGAAAATGCTCAAATTGCATCTTCTGGTGGCCAAAAAAAAACCCTACCCCACCCCCCCACCATCACCAAACCCACCCAGGCAGCAAGGTTCTGCTGAAGCTTGGGAACCAATCAGGAGGACTCTTCCCATCCCTACGTTGATCTGGGAACAGAAAGTTTCCCAGCTGTAACCAAGGAGAGAGCCAAAAATAAACCCCCCTCAGATGCACAGGCGGGGAGGAACATCTCCCCAGCTTCTGCCTCAGCCTCCCCAGAGCTTGCCGGAAAAGCCTGAAGAGTTCTCAGAAAGGTCCAAAGGGGATGGTGGAGAGGGCTTCTCTGCTCTGGGTCCTTCTGAGTGGGATGGAAGGAGGGAGGTGGTTGGGGCTGGGTGGTGGGAATGAAGTGGTTGGTGTGGAGGATGTCAGCAGAGGCTTGAGAATGAGGATGTGGTGGCTGGCGTGGAGCTGTGGAACCATCGGAGCACAGAATGGCTGTGGTTGGAGAAGACTTTGAAACTCATAGAGTCCAACCACTGACCCAGCACTGCCAAGGTGCGATCAAGCCATGGCCCTCAGCACCACATGTCCATAACTCTGACACCCTTCCAGGGATGGGGACTCCAACACTACCCTGTGCAGCCTGGGCCAGGCCTGGACAACCCTCAAAGGGCAGAAATTGTTCCTCATGGCCAAATGCAGCCTTCTCTGGGGCAACCTGAGACCATTTCCTCTTGTCCTGTCCCTTCTTCCTGGGGACAAGAGACTAACCTCCTCCTGTGTCCAGCCTCATTTCAGGGAGCTGCAGAGAGCCAGGAGGTCTCCCCTCAGCCTCCTTCTCTCCAGACTCAGCAACCCCAGCTCCTTCAGCTGCTCCTTGCAGGTTCTCCAGCCCCTTCCTCAGTTTTGCTCCTCTCTGGATCTGCTCCATCCCTTCAGTGTCCTTGGAGTGGGGACCCCAAATCTGACTCCAGGATTCCAGTGTGGCCTCAGCAGTGCCTAGTGCAGAGGACAATCTCTGCCCTGCTCCTGCTGACCACACCATTGCTGATCCAAGCCAGGATGCTGGTGGCCTTGGCCACCTGAGCACACATTGACTCCTTCTATCTGTTGTCCATGTTTCGTGCTGGCCTGGCCTCCTCATGCAACCCTTCCTCCTCATCATGGCTTTGCTGGCTAAGGAGGACCTTTGTGCTCCTGTCATTGGTTCAGGGATGAAGGTGCAAAGCTGGTTGATCCTCTCAGCTGGGCCACCCAGCACAGCAGGATGGTCCCCTCAGCCACTGTAGCCAGCTCACCTCAACCAGAAGCTGCCTTCTAGTCCTGGAGATCCCTGGCATCCTCCTGGAGCTCCCTAATGTCCTGCCAGGTTCCACCACTCTCTGGCAGATCTTTCTTATCCAAGCCCTTCTCATGTGAGGACCAGCCATGGTCTGGAGCACTTCCTTCAGCTGCTCATCTCCCAGTTGCTGATCTCCTTGGAGATCCATCTCTGGCACCATCATCTCCTGGGGTTTAGACCTTCTTGGAGTAATCTCAGACAATTCCTCCAGCAGTATGAGGCCACTACACGTTGTCCATGGGACGGGATAATCCTGAGATCACTCGCTTTGCTCTGCTCACCTTAGGGCCTTCTCATATCCAAGAGCTTCTCCACCTTTTGTGGGAGATGGTTCTGTGCTCCCATGTCCTGCTATAGTGGCTGGCTTGGCTGAGGCCCTTTCCTAGGTCAGCAGCAACAAACCACGACATGCTGTTGCCTCCTGAGCACCTGTGGTGGCCTCACCTGGCAGCTTCTCAGTTTCTGCTGTGGTGGGACCACGTCTGGAGCTGCTGGGGGGAGCCCAGCCTAGGTGATGCCAAGGGGGCATTGTTTGTCATCCTTGAGCAGCTCAGGACCTGAAGGAGGGTTGCAGACCTTGATGATGTTTTCTCAAGGAGCCAGCCTGGTCACCAGGCACCCTCATTTCTCCTGGAGTGGGGATTGGACCTTTCAGCAGCAGCTGCTGGAGAAGCTTCCTTGGGGTGAGCCTCCAGCTGAGGGTGATTGCAGTCAGGGGGTTGTTATCATTCATCATCTCAGGCACCCTCAGGAAGGGGGGGGGGGTTGTGGGGGGTGTGTAGGAGCTTCACTGTGCCCTTCCATCTGGTGGGCAAAGCTCCAGAGATGATGTCTTGAGCCATGCTGCCAACACAGTGTCCAAGCTGGCCACAGATTGTGCCAGCTGAACCAGATTGTGCAGACTTCTCTCAGCCTTGGTTGTGGCTTTGGGTCAATGTTCTCTGGGTCAAGAGTGTTTGGATTGAAGGAACCTTTCAAGGTCATCCAGTCCAACCCCACCCTGCAGCCAGCAGGGACATCCCCAAACAGAGCAGGGTGCTCAGAGCTCCACACAACCTCACCTGGAATGGTCCCAGGCATGGGGTATCCTCTACCTCTTGTGGGCAATCTGGGCACAGGCTCTCATCACCTCACAGTGGAGAACATCTCTCCACTCTGAATCTGGGCAGCCTGCTCTAGGGCTCTGACACTGGTAGAGGTGCATGGGCAGCAAGAGTGCTGGGGCACTGCTGGTGGAAGCCCATTTCTGGAGAGCTTTAGAGACAGGGATTGAGTTCTGTAGCCATGGGAATTGCTCAGTGGTGGAGTCTGCATCCCTAGAGGGCTTTCAAAGCTGTGGAGATATGATGCTGAGGGCCATGGCTTGGTGGTGCCCCTGGCAGTGCTGCGTGAAGGGTTGGACTTGGTCTTAGAAGGTCTTTTCCAACTAAAATTATTCCATGATTCTATTTTATGAGTCTGAGACCTCACAGCCAAGAGGAAAAGCTCTCCCTGGCACTTCTATTTGTGATGTGTGATTCTGGGCCTCCAGTTGCCCCAGTGAAAGTGAAGGTTGGCTGTGAGGAACGATTTCTGTCCCTTGAGGGTTGCTCAGGCCACCCAGGGCAGTGTTGGAGTCCCCATTACCCAGAGGGGTTTCAAAGCTCTGGAGACGTGGTGGTGAGGGCCATGGTTTGGTGGTGACCCTGGCAGTGCTGGGTGAATGATTGAACTCCATGACCTTCACGGTCTCTTCTGAGCCAAATGATTCCAGGATTCTCTCTTGTCCACTGTCACTTGTCCCTTGGTTGCCACCAGCTGTGACCTCCCTCTAAGGCTGTGGCAATTAAGGGCACAGACTCTGCTGGATCCTCAGGTGCAGACATTTGTTTGTACAACTTGTATCTCTCAGATGCACTTTGAGTCCTGTTCATGCAGCAATCCTCAAACCGTGATCAGTTACCCTCAAAACATCCCCTGCCCTGCTCCACATCCATGTTGATTGCGTTGACTAATTAAATTAATGACTCCTGCCTTCATTCCTTTCCTTCCTACTCCCTCTTTCCTTGTCTACCATCTTTGCATAGGGGCACAGCATTGTCCCATCAAGGCCAAACTGAAACCTGATACTCCCCAGATCTCCCCCTTTTTGTTTTTCTACAACAACAAAAAAAAAGATTAGTTGCCTTTTGCGTATGCTGAAACAAGCAGGGTGTGGTTAACAATCACCACCGCCAAAAATTCTATTTTCACAATAGGCTGAACCCAACCCTTCAACCCCCTTCCTTATTAATAAAAAAAAATTTGATGATTGTGCTATTTCCTAGTGTTTGAATGCACTGTAGCACACGGTGGTGGAGCATAGTCTGGACTCTGAGATGCCAAAGCAGCAATGCTTAGTGGATGTCTCCACTGCTGCCTGGTTCCTCTGCTGCATCACAGCTCTGGGTTACTTATATACCTTACACATCCTGTCACGTAGGGCCCATATGAGCCAATGAGTTGGGCAGAGTCTGCCCTTTGTAATCCCACTGTGCTTGGAAAATAACAGGAAAGTAGCTGTCTTGTACCCTTGATAATCATTACTGTATCTCCCCCTTCTCTTTAAAAGCTGGTTACAATACAACAGAGCTTCTGTCCATCGTTTACAGCTACAGATCACAGGATGTCAGGGGTTGGAAGGAACCCAAAGAGCTCATTCTGCCAGAGCAGAACCATACAGTCTAGCTCAGGTCACACAGGAATGCATCCAGGCAGGCTTTGAAAGTCTCCAGAGAAGGAGAATCCACAACCTCGCTGGGCAGCCTGTTCCAGTGCTCTGTGACCCTTACAGTAAAGTTCTTCCTCATGTTGGGCTGGAACTTCCTGTGCTGTAGTTTCCATCCATTGCCCCTCATCATAGGGCACAACTGAGAAGAGTTTGTCCCCTCCCTTTTGACCCCCAGCTCTCAGATATTTATAAACATTTATGAAATCCCCTCTCAGTCTTCTCTTCTCCAGCCTAAACAGCCTCAGGTCCCTCAGCCTCTCCTTATAAGGCAGTGCTCCAGCCCCATAGTCATCCTCATAGACTGCTGCTGTACCTTCTCCAGTAGATCTCTGTCTTTCCTGAACTGGGGTGCCCCAAACTGAATGCACTACTCAAGATGAGGTCTTACCAGTGCAGAATAATCCATGGTTACATCTATGGAATTAATGCATCAGAAGGCATGGCAAGCAATAGGAGACAATGAGCGATGGCCAAAAGGATTGCAATGAGTAATAATAAACCCCATCAATTTCTGCATCCGTGGCCACTATAAAGTAACATGTCTAACAGAATCTTTATTAATAATAAACCAGAGCAGTTTCATTAGTGGATCTGCTTAGCCAGCAGCCTGCCTGTTTCAACGTTGATCACGAAAGGTAAAACAATTATGCAACCAGAGAACAATTATACAGAATAAAAAGTGTGATACCATATACACGTGGTGATGTCTTGAGAGGCGTTTTCTACCTGTGCAGTGGGCAGGAGTCACAGTATCAGCCAACAGCCAATTCACAAGGCTGTTGAGTATTCACCTCTACCCGAATTTGGGACCGCAGTTTCTAGGCTCGGGTGACACGTGCACACTTGGTGGGAGGAGGTGTGGAAAACATTATTCCTGCTGGGTGTGCTGATCCTGACTCCAGCGGGCCACGAAGCACAAAGGCCACGTCTCTTTCTTTTGATGTTGTTGAAAGGGAATGGTTAGTAACACCTGCTACTTTGACTACCTGCCACTGATAAATACAATTCCAAGAAACCAAACATTAACTTGGCCATCATATTGCCCCTCATCAGCACCATCTGTTTTCAAGGCTAGTTGATTTGGCAGGTGAGTTGTTCCTGCCTTGACACAAAACTCCCAGTGGGAGTCACCACGACTGCAACATCATACTCATTCCCGTACCTGAAGCTTTTTCCACTCGGGGGGAAGCTGAGTGATCAGGTTGGTTGTTCTTACCTTGACCGTGGTATAGGTTGTTCATAGAATCGGTTAGGGTTGGAAGGGACCACAAGGATCATCTAGTTCCAATACTCTTGCCATGGGTAGGGACACCTCACACTAGATCAGGCTGTCTAGAGCCTCATCCAGCCTGGCCTTAAATATCTCCAGGGATGGGGCTTCCACCACCTCCCTGGGCAACCCGTTCCAGTGTCTCACCACGCTCATAGTGAAGAACTTCTTCCTAACGTCCAGTCTGAATCTACCCATTTCTAGCTTTGCCCCATTCCCCCTAGTCCTTTCACTTACCTGACACCCTAAGAAGTCCCTCCTCAGCTTTCTTATAGGCTCCCTTAAGGAGCCACAATAAAGCCTCCTTGGAGCCTTCTCCTCTCCAGACTGAACAGCCCCAACTCCCTCAGTCTCTCCTCATAACATCTGGTAGGGTCTGCTCCACTTCCCATCCAAGGTTACCTGTAAAATTCTTAACACAACTTAGTTCCCAGGGCAAAAGGGGTGAACAAGATGGTCCTTTAGCTCTGGTTCCTAGGACAATTTAATTAATTTTCTCCAATTGTTTTCCTGAAAGACAACATAATTTTGTAGACAAAAATTTCCCCGTTGATAATCCACATCATATTTCAATGTGAACGTAATTATTTGTTTTTGTCCTCACACTCCAAGTAATGCAATTTTGGCTATTTATTGTTTATCATACGATTCAATTTCTTTACTTGTCCACTGGTTTCTGATTTATATGCAATTGCCAATCAGTTTTCAAAATTATCTACCTGTTACACTACCTGAGTACGGGAATGCATTACCTCAGTCTGAGAGAATGACCATATGTGTACTCCAGAGAAAACCTCTGACCATCTGAAAAGGATGTATGTGAGCACTAAAAGATACCTATATCCCCTTTCCTTGACAAGCCACCAAGTTACAAATTACTTAAAATGCTGTTTCTATTATTTCAGGCTAAAGTCTGTCCCTTTGATATGTTTTCTGCTGCTCTTTGGCCCCAACATCAGCTGGTCTGTTACTGGATCAGTGTTACCCTTTGGTGTGCTTGACAAAGCTTAGTAGCAACCTTGACTGATGGTTGGACAGCTTCCAATAGATGTAGTTTGCTTTTCCTTGAGCTGTTAATTGTCCTTCAAAACTTGCTGGTGATAGTTTAGATGAAATTATTCCATATGTCCTCTGCATCCCAGGTCTGCTATGCAACTTCCATGGTTTTTCAGGCAGTCACAGAATCACAGAAACATCCAAGTTGGAAAAAATCCTCAGGATCACCAAGTCCAACCTATAACCCTACTCAACGAGATTCACCTTAACCCAAATCCTTAAGCACCACATCCAATAGACCCTTAAACACATCCAGGATCAGTGACTCCACCACCTCCCTGAGCAGCTCACTCCCATGCCTGAACACTCTCCATGAAAAACTTTTTCCTAATATCTAATCTAAACCTACCCAGTCTCAGCTTGAGGCCATTCCCCCTTGTTCTGTCTCCAGTTATCTGTGACAAGAAAGCAGCACCAGTCTCCCCACCATGTCCCTTCGGATAGTTGTAGACAGTCACGCCACTAAAGAAAGAAACTGTCGTTTCCAGAAAGGCTCTCGGGTTCTGTTACCCTCACCGTGTGGGAAAGAGCTCAGCAGTTGGTTTCTTCTGGTGTTTCTGATTCCAGGTGGATTGCTTGCTGCTGCAAGAAACTGACTCGAGATCCATTTTAGTTTCAGAAAGTTTACTTGTGCTTCAGCTTAGCTGATTTTTTTTGCCCATCGTAAGGCTTTTGCATTCATGTGTGAATTCTCATGAGGCAAGAGAGACAGAAAAAATGCATCTTTAGATCTGCCTTCATAAATCCCCTGCAACCTACTTAATATCTCTAAATTCCTTAAAACTAAACTTAATATTCAGTGGTTGTATCTTCTATACCTTAATATTTTACTTCCCTGTTTAAATATTATCACGGTATCCAATTGTTCTAACAGTTTCTTGATTAATAATTTTGGAGAGTTTGGTAAATATAAAGCTGATGCTTTCCAATTTGTTTTCTCACTTTAAAAAAAAAGAAGTTTTAAGAATAATACCCTTCTCCTTCTGGACAGTGGCTTTTAAAAATGAATCACTTACCTCAGTGAAAAGCATTCTTTTACAGTTCTCCTACTTATCTCAAGGTCTTACACTAGCTTCAGCTTCTCAGCCCCTCACCCCCACTCCCCGCAGGTGGGGTAAATGAGGGTAGAGAAGCTCTTCAGAAGGACTTGGATAGGCTGGATCAATGGACCGACATTAATGAGATGAGTTTCAACAAGGCCAAATGCCTGGTCCTGCGCTTGCGTCACAACAACCCCAAGCAATGCTACAGGCTTGGGTCAGTGTGGCTGGAGAGCTGCCTGGCAGAAAGGGATCTGGGGGTTGTAACAGACAGGCAGCTGAAGATGAGCCAGCAGTGTGCCCAGGTGGCCAAGAAGGCCAATGGCATCCTGGCTTGGATTAAAAATGCTGTGGCTAGCAGGAGTAGGGAGGTGATTGTCCCCTTGGACTCTGCTCTGGTGAGGCCACACCTTGATTCAGTTTTGGGCACCCCAATACAAGAGAGGTGGAGGTGCTGGAGTGGGTCCAGAGGAGGTCAAT
Source organism: Psilopogon haemacephalus (assembly GCA_013396835.1). Classification (NCBI taxonomy): domain Eukaryota; kingdom Metazoa; phylum Chordata; class Aves; order Piciformes; family Megalaimidae; genus Psilopogon; species Psilopogon haemacephalus. The sequence goes on along the minus strand of VWZI01017426.1, from coordinate 80,539 downwards.
GAAGCTGGGGAAGGGCCTGGAGAATAAATCTTACAAGGAGCGACTGAGGGAGCTGAGGATGGTCAGTTGGAGGAAGAGGAGGCTGAGGGGAGACCTCATTGGTGTCTACAACTACTTGAAGAGACATTGCATAGAGGCTGCTGCTGGTCTCTTTTCACAGGTAGTTGGAGACAGAACAAGGTGGAAGGGCCTCAGGCTGAGGCTGGAGAGGTTTAGATTGGACATTAGGAAAAAGTTTTTCACGGCGAGAGTGTTGAGGCACTGGAATGAGCTGCCCAGGGAGGTGGTTGAGTCACCAACCCTGGATGTGTTTAAGGGTCATTGGGATGTGGTGCTTAGGGATATGGTTTAGGGTGAATCTTGTAGAGTAGGGATATGGGTTGGACTTGGTGATCCTGAGAGGCTTTTCTAACCTGAGTGTTTCTGTGAAAAGCTAAACCTGAGCTTCATATTAACAAAACAAGAGATGAAACAGACTTTTCATGCTTAACAGTTCCTCATTAGCTGCACAGCTTCGCTCCTTTTCTCCAGCAATTTCAATACAGTAAAATAGTTACAATTTTAGTGCTTTTTGTCAGGAGGCTAAAAAGAAAAGAGCCCACACGCAGCTTCCCCCCTCCCCTTTTTGTTTTTCTCTTTTTCCTTTTTTTTTGTCACTGTGCTTCTTTCCTTAAAGCAATAACACGATACACTATAAACAACAGTACAAGGTGACAAACAAGGCATAAACCAAACTGCGACGTTTAAAATACTTAACACCACAATTTGTCTCTAGTTCTGGGTCACTCAGTTCAAGAGGAACATAGAACTGCTTGAGACAGTTCATCCAGCGCAAAGCCACAGCGATGGTTAAGGCAGTGGAACATCTCTCTTAAGAGGAGAGCCTGAGGGAGCTGGGGCTCTTGAGCTTGGAGAAGAGGAACCTGAGGGGTGACCTCATCAATGTTTAGGAAGATGTAAAGGGAGAGTGCCAGGAGAATGGAGCTAGCTTCTGCTCCGTGATGCCTGATGACTGGACAAGGGCCAATGGGTAGAAGCTGAGGCATAGGAAGTTTCATTTAAACATCAGGATGAATTTTTTCCCTGTGATGATGACAGAACACTGGAACAGGCTGCCCAGGGCAGGTTGTGGAGTCTCCCTCTCTGAAGAGATTCAAAACCTGCCTGAACATGTTCCTGTGTGATCTGGTATAGGTGATGCTTCTCTGTCAGGGGGGGTTGGACTGGATGAGCTTTTGGGGTCCCTTCCAGCCCCTGACATTCTGTGATTCTGTGATTTTGTAATTACAATTTCGCAACTAAGGCAAAAAGAGCCCACGGTCTGCAGTTGTCTTTCTGAGATCTCTTAACAGCGACCATGCAACAGGTTCATGTTGCGAATTTCCTTGTGCATTTTGGGAAACAGGGAACCTGAGTGGATCATTTATCTCTTCCTGCTGTGCCTCTTGACTGATTCTTGTCCAAGCTGCCACAGAATCACTGCACGGCTGAGTAAATGCGCAGTCGCTGCCCTCGAGCCACGACGCTACAGAGGGTTGAGGGGGCAAAAGAATCAGACCCCCATGGAGTAGAACAGGGGTATCAACTAAACACAGATTATCCACAGATGCTTTTGTCTCCTGAGAACCAGTCTCAAGACATTCAAAAGAAGCTCAGGAGGACACCGAAGACTGTGGCATAACCACTGTCTCCACTTCTGCCACAGGACCAGCAGGAGAGGTAGTTGCGGTGGCAGCAGCGGCAGCCTTACGAGCCTGCTTTAATTGTTCTAAGGAGCCTCTTAGTAGCTGCCACGTTGTGAGTAAAGAGGTGGCAGCGAAGTCACTGCTGCTGTAAGGGCATTCCCCCCTTTTTGCCAAGTCTCTAAAGAGAAGGCATTTTTCCGTTGTACAACCTTCTGCCTTTTCACATACCCATACTAAGAGCAGAGAAGCCTTTTGCTTGTCATATTTGGTGACCCCTTCTCTTCAAAATACACTTAAAAACATTCGAGATAGAATTCTCTTCTTTGGTCACATGCTGACCCATGATATTACAGTCCCCAGCTGCTCACTTCTCTCAAACGTATCGCAGAGGTGTTGAAAATGTCGCGACCTGCAGCTCTGTGGTCTGCTGGGCTTGCCACCGTCCACTGTTTGTAGGGTCCTTGTCACACCAGGGTCACTGTTTGTGGCAGATGAAGGGCACAGGCTCTGCAGGATGCCCAGGTGAAGATGTTTATTCGTGCAACCTGTATCTCTTCTATATACTTTGAGTCTTGATCCTCCAACTCGAATTGGTTACCCACACTGTGTCAGTGCCCCATTCTGCATGCATGTTGGCTTCATCAGCTAATTAGACTGCCCACCCACTCCCGCTATTCCTTTCATTCCCAGATCCTCTTATCTACTCTCTTTGCCTAGGGGCCCAATCCTCACGATGAGTACAGGCTGGGGAATGAGGTGCTAAAGAGCAGCCCTGTGGAAAGGGGCTTGGGAGTGCTGGAGGACAAGAAGCTGTGCATGAGCAGACAGTGTGAGCTTGCAGCCCAGAAGGCAACTCATATCCTGGGCTGCATCAAAAGAAGTGTGGCCAGCAGATCCAGAGAGGGGATTCTGCCACTTTGCTCTGGTGAGACCTCACCTGGAGTACTGCATCCACTTCTGGAGCCCTCATTATAGGAAGGACATGAACCTGATGGAGTGGGTCCAGAGGAGAGCCATGAAAGTGATCGGAGGGTTGGAGCACCTCTGCTATGAGGACAGACTGAGGAAGCTGGGGTTGTTCAGTTGGAGAAGAGGAGGCTCCAGGGGAACCTAATATCAGCCTTCCGGTACCTGAAGGGGCCTACAAAGAGGACAGAGAGAGACTGTTTACAAAGGCCTGCAGTGACACAATGAAGGGCAATGGCTTCAAGCTTGAGAAGAGCAGATTTAGATTGGATGTTAGGAACAACTTCTTTACTATGAGGGTGGTGGAGCTCTGGAACAGGTTGTCCAGGGAGGTGGGGGGAGGTGGTTGAGGCTCTTTCCCTGGAGACATTCAAGGTGAGGCTTGATTGGGCCCTGTGTCACCTGGTCTAGTGAGGATGTCCCTGCTGACTGCAGTGGGGGTGGACTAGATGATCTCTGGAGGTTCTTTCTGGCCCAGACCATTCTATGATTCTCTGATTGATTGTTCCATCAAGGCCAAACTGAAACATGCTACACCCCATAATGTTTTGGGTGGGGAGTGGGAGGGGGGAAAAGAGGACTGGACAAAGTAACCTTTGAGGGTCCCTTCCACGTGCATTGGCCTGTTGAGGTTCCTCAGCTCCTCTGTAAGGTCTGCTTGTAGATATTTCAGGGTGAGGTTGGGCAAGATGACTTTTGAAGGTCCCACCCCTGGTTCTGTGAAAGTTGATGCCATTGATGGGTGGCACAGTTGAGCTCTGAGAACCTGCTGGGATGTAGAACAGACACAGAGGTGTGAGGGTCGCCTCAGTTTGGTGGCTCAATACCTACACTGGTCTTGCCCTGCCTCCCACCCTGGCCCTCTCTTGGTGCCAGCTTGCCCTCAACTCTGCCCTCTGTGTCCTAGGTGAATGGTGTCAACGTGGTGAAGGTGGGGCACAAGCAGGTGGTGTCCTTGATCCGGCAAGGTGGCAACCACCTGGTGATGAAGGTTGTGTCTGTCAGCCGCAAGCCAGAGTCAGAAGAAGTGGTTCGGAAGAAGGGTAGGTGACACTGGGGGGTGGGGCTGGGGGCTTTTGGCATCACCTGCATGTGTCCACGGGTCTAGAAAGCCACATGGGTCTCCTAGGAGGAGCCTGGCATGATTGAGTGCCCCTAAAGCTGCTGAGGGAAGAAGGCACCAAGCTTGGTGTGGAGCTTTCCGTGCCAGAGCTGGGCTGCACCGGCTGGAGAGTGGCACAGGGATGATGGAGCTGGCTGCTGGTACTGGGGCAGCTGAACACGGGAGCTGCGGTGCCACACTGGAGCTCATTCCTGCTGAGGAACCCACCAGCTTTCGGTGCCCACAGGGATGGTGCTGAGAGCAGAGGCACCACCCTCGCTTCCTCTGCCCCCATGACCTGGGGTGGGTCATTGTGGTGAACTGCCCCCACTTCAGGGTGCAGGGAGGTGGCATGGTGGAGCACTAGCCTCACCGTGTAAGGTTGGAGTGATGGAGAGCTCAGCCTGGGGCTGGCATTGTGGAGAGTGTTCCCTGTGGAGATGTGGAGAGCACTGAAATGCAGCTCGGTGCCCACAGCATGCAGAGGATGCCAGGGTAGACCTCATGGCTGGAAGCTACTGGTGCCACTGAGTGCTAGTGGGACTTGCCTTTGCTCAGGGAAACCACCACAGATGGTCTTGGTGCCACCATAAGGCTCTGGGTCTTTGCCGTCTGGTTCACAGACCCCGAGGGCAGAGCTGAGACCCTCATCCAGAGGTGGGCTGCAGGCGGCATGTTGGTGGTGGAACCATGGGAGGGGGCAGGCAGCCATATGGGGCAGGGGCACATCTGGGGGCAGCTAGTTGAGGACGCAACATCTGGCAGCAGCTGGCAGCGCAGGGCAGACTGTTCATGTCTGTGCCCACTCTCTATGGGGAGATGCTGTGGGGCAGGAGCAGGGTGCCAGGAGCAAGGTGCTGGGCACTGGCAGGGGTAGTGTGTTCTGATGAGTGTGCCGGAGCAAGGTGCCAGGTTCTGGATCAGGGTACAGTTAGGGGTGCCAGGTGCTGGATCAGGATGCCAGGAGCAGGGTGCTGGTGGAGGGTGCCAGGTTCTGGACAAGGGTGCCAGGAGCAGGGTGCTGGTGGGGACTGCTGGATGCCGGAGCAGGGCACGGGAGGGGGGTGCTGGTTGCTGACGGGGGTGCTGGGTGGCACTCTGCTGGCACTGCACACGTGCGGAGGGGGCGGGAGGCAGCTCAGCCCTGGCACCCGGAGCTGCAATTTTGTTGTCACGGCACAAAAGCAGAAGCCGTGGGCAGGGAGGAGGAACTGGGACCAGTGCAGGGATTGGTGCTGGGACCAGCGCCGGCACCACCCAACGCCGCTGCTGCTGCCCCCCACCCTGCTGCCCCGATGCTGCCCCTCGCTGCCGGTGCCCCTTGCCCACCCAGTCGGTCAGATGCTCGTCCAGTGGCGGCACCAGATCCAAGTCCCCTCGGCGAGGCCCTGGCGTGGTGGAAGGGGGATCGGACCCACCCCCTGTCCCCTCCTCTGTGGCTCCTCTCGTTCCCGTGGCACTGGCACTGGCATTTTTGGGGTGGAATCCGCCCCTGCTGGGTGTTGTGATGCAGGCAGTGCCAGCGCAGCCCGGAGCTGGCGTTGCCATGGCGATGGCTGAGCGTTGAATCCAGCGCTGGCAGCCAGCGGGCGAGGAGGAGGAGGAGGCACCCAAGTGAAGAGGAAGAGCCAGCAACTGCTCCCTGCTCGCAGGGCTCATGGCATGCGGCTCCTCGGGGGGCACCCCCGCGGGTCAGCCTGGCTAGGGAGCCCCTCGGGGCGGCACCGGATCCTGGCACGGCATCGCGTCGTGGCATTGCGTCTCATCCTGGCACGGCGTCTCACCCTGGTACAGCACCTTATCCTGGCACGGCGCCTCGGCTTGGCACAGCACCGCATCCCGGCACGGCCCGCTGCCTCCCTGGTGCCCACCATGTGCCAGGGCTGCCCGGCGCGGAGCCGGCCACCGCCATCTCCTCTGCCTTAGGGGCCGGCGCCGAGGGTGGGTTGTGTGTGTGGGGGGGGCCGTCTGGGGACCAGAGCTTAAGCTGAGACCTCCTCGGACTGGTTCCTCCTCCTTTCCCCCCCCCTCCCATGGCACCCACGGCAGGCACGCAGCCGGAACCCCGCGGGTGGGCATCCCCCTTCCTGCCCTAAACTCGCCCACCAGCCGCAGCGTCTCTGGTGGGTTCCAGGGTGAGGCTTTGGTTTTGGTTGTTTGTGGGGATTTTTTGGGGGGGGGCGGGGAACATGAGTCGGACTCTGCTCTGCTGAGGGCTGTCCGTAGCAGCTGCCCTGCTTCCGTGCCCGGCGCCCCAAGCGCCTGGTGCCCGCGGCCGTGCCAGCCAGGACCATGAAGAAGTTTGCCTCCACGCGCAGCCTGAACAAGATCCTGCAGCAGTGCGACTCCTCCTCCCGCGAGTACGAGGAGATCCAGGCCGTGGAGAAGAAGTGGCACCTCCACCTTGCCACCCCGCGAAGGCTGCTGGACAGGAAGGGCAAAACGATGCCGTCTCTCTTCCTTGCAGCGCCGCCGCCCCCCAAGAGAGCCCCCAGCACCACCCTCACCCTGCGCTCCAAGTCCATGA
>VWZI01017426.1:38173-74227 GCA_013396835.1 Psilopogon haemacephalus | reverse complement strand
GGGGGGGGGGGGGACGGGTGAGGGGGGGGGGGGGGGGGGGGGGGGGGTGGGTGCGTGGTGGGCATGAAGCGACAGAAGCCACCTCCCCAGCTCCCCATCTTTATGCGGGGTGGCATGGTGGGCACGGGGATGGAGCAGCAGAAGCCATCTCAGCTCTGTCTTTTGTGCAGGGCGGGCATAGGGAGGGAGGAACAGAACCCTCCCCAGCTCCATCTCTGTGCAGGGTGGGCATGGTAGGCATGGGGATGGAGCAGCAGAAGCCACCCTAGTTCCATCACCGTGCAGGGGGTACATAGAAGGGGCATGGGGATGGAGCAGCAGTATCCAGCCCAACTCCTTCTCCGTGCAGGGGGTGTGTGGTGGGCATGGGGGTGGAGCAGCAGAAGCCACCCCAGTTCCCTCACCGTGCAGGGGGTGCATGGAAGGGGCATGCATGGTGGGCATGTGGGGAGGGGCATGGGACAGCAGAACTCTCCCCATGGTAGCCATCTCCAGGGGGGATGCCTGGGCAGAGGCACAAGGAAGCTCCTGTGCCAGGGTATCCATCATGATGATGGGGGTGGGGAATGAAACCCTGTTGGCAGAGGGGTGCAGGAACCTCCCCAACAAAAGAGCCAGGACCCCACCCCTCACCAAAAGGCTTGGCCTGTGCCCCCTTCAGGCTGTGTGCCTCCTCCAGGCTGTGCCCCCACCCCAGTGTGTGCCTCCCCCAGGCTGTGCCACTTTCAAGCTGTGCTCGCCTCAGGTTGTGCCCCCTTGTCTGTTCCTCTCTGCAGGCTGTGACCACCTCATAGACCCCTCCCATGCTGTACACCCCTAGGCTGTGCCCAGCTCAGGCTGTGCCACCACCCAAGCTGTGCTTATCCTTTAGCACCCCCACCCCCAACCAAGGCTGTGCCCCCCATACCCACCTGCGTCCGTGCCCACATCTCCTGCCACCCCCACCTACCCTGCCCATGTCTCCAGCTGCCCTGGCAGCCCCAGCCCTCAGCTCCCGATGCTGCTCAAGGCTCCCTTGCCCCCACCCCAGTCTGGCATCCACAGATCCTGTGCCCAAGCCCCTTGGTCTCCCCAGCTCTGCTGGTGCCCACCAAGCCCAGCACTTCCCAGCTCTGCTGGTTCCCACCAAGCCCAGCACTTGCCAACTCTCCTGGTGCTCACCGAGCCCAGACCTGGCCAGCTCTTCTGGTGCCCACTGAGCCCCATGCCACAGGGCAGTTGAGGTGGACACTCCCTGGTGGTAGCAGCACCAAGGCTGTCTGGCAGAGCAGTGGCTCTCATGACCTGAAATGTGGAGGGACCCACATGGCTCTGCTGGAGCTCTGCCAAGACGGGTGGTTGCAGGCTGGCACAGGCTGGGATGTTGCACATGCCACGAGGGACCCACCAAGACCACAGGCAGAGTGAGGGGCACCCACTCCAGCAGTGCCCAGTGCCACCTTGGGCCACACTTCATCTCTTCTGGTGATGGTTCTGCTGTGGTGGGGATGCAGGAATGATTTTGGTGGCCACAGCCTCTCAGAGGGGATGCCTTGGAGGGCACCAAGTCCAGCCTCCTGCCTGGGAGGTCACCCACCAGAAGGGCAGGAAGCCAGGGATCCACCACCTGCACCTCCCCTCTTCTTCAGAGCTTGAAAGGAAGGTCCAAGACCTTGGACAGTCATGTCCAACCCCTTGAAGGTCCCTGGAAAGACATGGACCTTGGGGAAGGTCAGCATCATGGTCAGCTGTGGGGCTGAAGGGATGAATCTCAAGTGGTTAAGGGTTTGCAGCAGCTGCTTGGTGACCATGGTGGCTTCTTTTTTGCTGAGCTCCCTGCCTTGATCCCCACTACCCTGCCCTTCTCCCGTCTTCTCCAGCCCTTGGTGCTGAAGCTGAAGGTGTGTGGCCACCAAAAGCCCTGAAGGGAGGTGTTAGAGCAGCCCATGCCTGCCTTTCTGGGCTCTTGCCTTTGCAGGCAGCCCAAGGCTGATGTCGCCACAATGGTGATGATGGTGAAGGTGTCTCACCAGCTCCTTGCCTCTGAGAATACCTTTCCCAGCTTCACCTAGCCCACTTCTGGTGAACATAAGCTTGAGTCACACCTCGTGACAAAGGAATGACCCCAACCACAGCTCTGGGGGGGGTGCCAGGTGGGGTGTGGGACCTCCCTTTGGGCTTAAGGGAAGTCAGAGAGGTGTGGGGAAAGGTCCATGTGCTTGAGTGAGCAGAGCCTGGTGGAGGCTGGAGGAGAAGGGACTTCAGGAAGAACAGAGCAGCATCTCTGCCAGAGGATGCATCAACCATGAGTCCTTCTCAGCTCCAGGAGGCTTTGGCATTCCTGCCTCTTCTGCCAGAGAGGGGCTGAGGAGCAGCAGCTGTCTCCTGTGAGAGGGAGGTGGGGATGTGTCATAGTCCTCATCTTCTCCAGGAGCCTGCAGTACTTGGGCTCTGCTTCACATCCTCAGAGCAGGGAGAAGGTTGAGCCCTGTGCCACCACACTGCCCCAGAGAAGGGCTGGACACACACACCCTGCTGCCTCGGTGGTGGGGAGGTTCAGAGCCTCATCTCTTCTCCTTAGGGGACAGTGCTGGTGGGGAAAAGGACACCTCCAGATGCAGCTTTTTAAGGGCACATTGGTTAGGTGATCCCTGTCCCTTTGTCCTTGCAGCCTGGTCCTGTCCTGCATCTGCCTTGACATCTTTTGGCACGTTGGGCCAGTCTCCCTGAGGAGCGGGTTCCCAGCAAGGTGCTGGCCATGCTGGAAGTCAAGGAGATGCCTCCTCAAGAGAGCATGAAGGGACTGGCAGCTCTTAAAGAAGTTTTCTCTATGGCTGGGGCATTAAAGGCCACCCAGACCTTCTCCTGCTCTCCTTTCCTTCTGCTCTCCTGGTCTGAGTGAGAAGGAAGAGGAGGAAGAGGAGGGGGACTCACCAGGGGCTGGTCCAGTGCTGGGACTGTGGAAGAGCCAGCTTGGCTTGGTCCTTGGTTGACTGTGGGGCCAGGACAAGCTTTGGCCATCCCGAGGAGGATGCATGGGGAGCTCTAGCACCCCCACACCCCAGCAAGCCAGGCTGGCCTGGGTGGGAGCAGAAGGTGCATGCCACTCATCATGTCTTCTGTTTCTTGATTCCAAGCCTCCATGAGGAGAAGAAAAGGGGGTGAGTGAAACCAAATGTGTCCTGGGGCTCCTCCCTTCCCACCAGTGCCCACCCAGGCACTTGAGCTGCACCCCAGCTCCTTGTCCCTGGGAAAGAAGGCTCAGCTCTAGAGATCTCCAGGGGATCCTTCAGGGTTGGCTTCTTCTCCACCCCCTCCATTTTGTCTATGTGCCTGGTGTAGGAATGTCCCCATGGGTGGGGTCCTGAGAAGAGGCTCCTCCAGCCCTTGCCAGGTGAAGTGGCAGCCTCATTCTTGACCATGCCCAGCACTCTGCAGGTGGTGCACTCTGGTCCTGCTGCTCCTGATGGTCCCCACACCATGGAAGCACCTGAGGATGGACCTGGGCTGTGGGCAGGCTTTGGTGGCAGCTTCAGGGGCTGGCCCAAGGCACAGAGTCACAGTCACAGACTGGCTTGGGTTGAAGAGACCTTTAAAGCTCATCTAGTCAGCCTTTAAGTATTAGAAGGCCAGGTTGGAAGGACCTCAAGGATCATCCGGGCCAACTTTTCTTGGCCAAGTTGGCCTGGTCTGAATCTTCAGAGTGTCCATTGCCGGGGGAAACTCAGCAGTTGGCTGAGAAGAAGCTGGTTTGGCTTCTGAGTGTCCTGGCTTGGGGTGGAGAGGGCCACCTATCATGGAGGCCATGTTGTTGGTGCCCAAGCTGGGTGAGTTGAAGCTGGCTGCAGAAGGGCTCCATACATGGTAGTTGTAGAGGGGGCATTGCCTGAGGGACTCTACAGGAGCAGGAGTTTCTTGCCAGGGTTGAGAGCTCCATCACCTCTTGTCCTGGCCCTGCAGGGTGGACTCTTCTGCACTGGTGGTGGTCAGAACAGGTTTGGTTGGAAAAGACCTTTAAGATCATGATAAGTCCAACTGCTGACTGTCAGGTCATTGCCAAACCTTATCCCTCACCACCACATCTCCATAGCTTTAGAGCCCCTCTAGGGCTGAGGACTCAGGATGGGGGGGTGGGACTCAGGCTCATTCTGGAGATGAAAATTAGATTTGGGCCAGAATTTGCTCTGCTTCTAGTGGAAAGATGAAGGTTCCTCAGCATGTGGGACAAGCAAAGAGTGGTCCCTGCTCTGGGAGCTGCCAGGACCAACTCTGGAGGTCAGGGTGCAAGAGGAGTTGGGGGTGCTGGTGCCTGGTTGGGTGACTCCAGAAACACCTCCAAAACTTTCCTCAGCTGCTGGCTGGGGAGGAGACAATCCAACAGCCACTTCCCATCACAGAATGGGTTGGATTGGAAGGGACCTTAAAGGTCATCCAGTGTCTCATGGGCAGGGACACCTCCTGCTAGCCCAGGTGGCTCAAGGCTTCATCCAACCTGGCCTTGAGCACCTCCAGGGAGGTGTTGCTGATGCTCAGCAGGCTGGGGAGAAGGTGGAGATGGGGTCCGTCACAGGGCAGCTGCCTGGGGTGGGTGACCCTCCTTGACCTGTTGGCTTCTCCGTTGGGTTTGCAGAGAAGCTGGACGAGATCCTGGCCGCAGCCGAGCCAGCGCTGAGGGCGGACATGGTGGAAGCAGACTCCAGGGCAGCCACCGTCAAGCAGCGGCCAACGAGCCGCAGGATGACCCCCGCAGAGATCAGTGTGAGCCAGCGGGGCTGGGGGTGCCAGCGTGGCCTGATGGGGCTGGGGGACACCGGTGGGGCTGTGGGACCAGAGCTGAGGGGACCCTGGTATGAGCTGCTGGGACACCATCATGGCTGTGGGAGCGGGGCTGAGGAGACCCCAGTATGGGCTGCTGGAGTTGGGGGGCCGCTAGCATGTCTATGGTACCAGGCCTGGGGTAACCCCAGTATGGGCTGCTGGGGCTGGGGAAACACCAGCATGGCTGTGGGAGCAGGGCTGAGGGGACACCAGAGTGGGACACAGCCTGCTGTGGGGCTCCAGAGTGGTGATGGTGTAGAGCTGGAGCTCCATTGGGATGTTGGTATAGACCTGGACCTCCAGGGTGATGTTGTGGCAGACCTGGACTTCAGAGTCATGCTCAGTCAGACCTGGAGCTCCAGGGTGATGTTGGAGTAGAGCTGGAGCCCCAGGATGATGTTGGGGTAGAGCTGGAGCCTCTGAGTGACGTTGGTGTACAGCTGGAGCTGCAAGGTGATGTTGGGGTAGAGCTGGAGCTTCATTGGGATGCTGGGGCAGAACTGGAGCCCCTGAGTGATGTTGGTGTAGAACTGGAGCTCCAGAATGATGTTGGAGTAGAGCTGGAGCTGCAGGGTGATGTTGGAGTAGAGCTGGAGCTGCAGGGTGGTGTTGGTGCAGAGATGGAGCTCCATTGAGATGTTGGACCAGACCTGGAGCTGCAGGGTGATGTTGGTGTGGAACTGAATTTCCAGCATGACGTTGGTATACAACTGGAGCTGAAGGGTGATGTTGGTGTAGAGCTGGAGCTGCAGGGCAATGCTGGTGTAGAGCTGGAGCTGCAGGGCAATGCTGGTGTAGAGCTGGAGCTGCAGGGTACTGTCGGAGTAGAGCTGCAGCTCCAGGGTGCTGTTGGAGCAGAGCTGGAGCTGCAGGGTGCTGTTGTTGTAGAGCTGATGCTCCTGGGTGATGTTGGAACAGAGCTGGAACTGCAGAGTGATGTTGGTGTAGAGCTGGAGCTGCAGAGTGCTGTTGGAGCAGAGCTGGAGCTGTAGGGTGCTGTTAGTGCAGAGCTGATGCTCCTGGGTGGTGTTGGAGCAGAGCTGGAGCTGTAGGGTGCTGTTAGTGCAGAGCTGGAGCTGCAGGGTGCTGTTGGTGTAGAGCTGATGCTCCTGGGTGATGTTGGAGCAGAGCTGGAGCTGCAAGGTGCTGTTGGTGCAGANGTGTTGGAGCAGAGCTGGAGCTGTAGGGTGCTGTTAGTGCAGAGCTGGAGCTGCAGGGTGCTGTTGGTGTAGAGCTGATGCTCCTGGGTGATGTTGGAGCAGAGCTGGAGCTGCAAGGTGTTGTTGGTGCAGAGCTGGAGCTGCAGGGTACTGTTAGTGTAGAGCTGGAGCTGCAGGGTGCTGTTGGAGCAGAGCTGGAGCTGCAGGGTGGTGGTGTTGGAGCAGAGCTGGAGCTGCAGGGTGCTGTTGGTGTAGAGCTGATGCTCCTGGGTGATATTGGTGCAGAGCTGGAGCCCCTTCCAGAAGGTCATGGTGGGCTGAGGTGACACTCTGGGACATTCCAGCTCCATCTCCCCCATGTCCAGGCTGGCAGACGTAGCTCACAGGACACATGGAGTTTGGCGGGGTCCAGGGCAGGTCCACCTGGTGCAAGCCCCAATGTCCTTTTTTCCCTCCCACAGTCCCTGTTCGAGCGGCAGGGGATGGCTGCCCACGCTGGGGTGCTGGCCGAGAAGCCTCATGTCTCACTGCGCAAGGGCATCCCCAGGACCAAGTCTGTAGGTAAGACCCAAGTGGTGGGGAAGCCTTTTCTCAAGGTCACAGGAGGTCCACATCAAGCCTGGGAAGGGCTTTGGACCCTGCCTGCTGCCTGGGTGCTGAAGGTCTTGGGAGAAGAGAGGTTCAGTTGGAAAGGAGTGATGGTGGAAGATGTTGAGTATGGTTCTGTTCTGAAGGTTGCTGAGAGGTTTGCTCTACTGCTCTGAGAAGGTTGAGTTGGAGAGACTGAGGACCTCCAAAGGTCCATCCTCTCTTAGTCTACTTTCTGGCACTTCCAGAAAGCTTCTCCCTCCCTCCACGGTGGCAGGGAGGGTTGGTGGCTGATCTCGTGGCCCATGTTGGGCTGGGCTGGGTGTCCTGGAGGGTGGTTGAGTGTCAGACCATGAAGTGTCCCAAGGTGGGACCATGGAGCAGGTGACAACTTGGTGCTTCTCTGGGGAGGAAGAGGACAAGGGCTGAAAGGGGCACTTGTCTGGGCTGTGTTGGGGTCTTAAGACCCTGTCCCAAAAGGTTTACAGTGCGGAGATGAGCCAGCAGTGTGCCCAGGTGGCCAAGAAGGCCACCAGCAGCCTGCCTAGAACAGCAATGGTGTAGCCAGCAGGAGCAGGGCAGGGATTGTCCTCTTGGATGGGGCACTGCTGAGGCCACACCCAGAATCTTGGGGTCAGTTTTGGGGCCCTCACTCCAAGAAGGACATTGAGGGGCTGCAGCAGGTCCAAAGAAAGGCTACAAAGCTGGGGAAGGGTCTGGAGAACTTATGAGGAGCAACGGAGGGATCTGGGGTTGTTGAGCCTGGAGAGAAAATTAGGCTGAGGGGAGACCTTCTGGCTCTCCACAGCTTCCTCTCCAACTTCCTTCTGATGGGACCTCCTGGGTTACAGTTGGTGCCCCTTGGCGTGTCCCTGGGCGCTGATGCTCCACCTACTGTGGTTTTGGCTGGATGAATTTTGCTGGTGTGGGAATTTGGTGCCCACCATGGTGGTGGCATCAGCAGCTCTGCCCGGCCAGAGCTGACAGGCTGTCACAGAATCCCAGCATGGTGTGGTGAGAAGGGACCCCTGGAGATCATCCAGTCCAACCCTCCTGATTGACCAGGGCCACCCACAGCAGCTTGCCCAGGGTCACAATGGCCAGGAGGGGCTGGAAGCTCTCCGGACAAGGAGATTACACAACCTCTCTGGGCAGCCTGCTCCAGGCCTCCAGCACCCTCACAGCCAAAAAGCTGCTCCTGATGGAACCTCCTGGCTTCCACCTGGTGCCCCTTGCCCCTTGGGCTGGCACTGGGCACCACTGAGAAGATTGAAGCTTCATCCTCTTGTCCCCACAGGTCCTTTATCTCTTGCTGAGCATTGCTCAGATGCCCTCTGGGGCTGCTCTTCTCCAGACTCAGCAGCCCTGGGGCTCTCAGCCTTTGCTCCTCACAGAGATGCTCCAGACCCCTCAGCATCTCCCCAGCCTCCACTGGACTCTCTCCAGTAGCTCCCAGTCTCTCTGGCACCGGGGAGCCCAGCACTGGCCCCAGGACTCCAGCTATGGCTTCCCCAGAGCAGAATAGATGGGGAGGAGAACCTCCCTTGACCTTCTGATCACACTTCTCCATGCCCCTGGGACACCTTTGGCTTTCTTGGCCACAAGGACACGTTGGGGGCTCTTGGGCAACTTGGTGTCCATGAGCACTGCCAGGTCCTTCCCAGCAGGTGCTGCTCACCTGCAACAGTGCATCAGGGATGAATCAGAGCTGATGTGTGTCAGGGAAGAGGGACAGCAGAGCTGGAGATGCCCTCTCAGGAGCACAGGGTGGGGATGTGTGGCTGCAGCATCCAGCAGTAAGGCCAGGGGAGAACTTCATGGAGCTGCTCCTTGTTCTCTATCCAAGAGCTGGCTGAGTCTGCACCCAGGAGAGGCATTCCTGTGGAGGAGGACAGCAGTTCCTGGTCTTCACTTTGCTGGCCACAGCAGAAGCAGTAGCAGCAGCAGCAGCTCTTGGAGTCCAGCTAATTGAGCGTGGTGGAACTCCAGAAAAGCTAAAATAGCAAGCAGGCAAGCAGGAAAAATTGGGTTGCAATTGGGCTTCTTTTAGAAGTCCTCTTGAGCTGTCATTTCCCACCCACGGAGCAGGCTCCTCTCTACACAGTCAGTTGACTTCATGATCAAAACCACTCCTCACAGCAAAAGAGGAGATGAAAAAGAAACCAAACCAGCAGAGGTTTGGCTGCTTTGGGTCTTTGGATCACAAAGCTGAGGTGGCTTCCCAGGCACTCCTGGCAGAAGATCAAAGAATTCCATGGTTGCATCTCCCAAGTGTCCGGAGACAGTGGTGGGGTTAACCCTCAGCTGGCCAATGCAGGGAGCAGAAGGGAAGAACTCTTCCCACCAAGATGTAGAGAGAAGAAATGTTCTGCAGTGGGGAGGCTGAGAGAAGATCTGTCAGCCTTCCAGGAGAGCCACCACACCATCTGCTCCAGCCTCAGGAGCTGCAGGCACTGGGAAGCCTGCTGAGCTCTTGTGGTGGCTGCAGGTCTTTTCCCTCGGCAGATCAGAGGTGATGCAGGAGGTGGCTTTGCATGGACGGAGTCAGAAAAGAGTTCAGATTGGGAGAGACCTTGAAGCTCAAGGAATCCAACACTTAGCCCAGCACTGCCAGGGCACCACCTACCCATGGCCCTCAGCACCACATGTCCGTGGCTTCAAAACACCTTGTCCACTGGGGCAGCGCATATGTCCTCCCTGATCCCTTTCCAGGACCATCCTTTACCTGTGCAGATCCGGAGTGAACTCCCAACACTTTCTCCTCCTCAGAAGGTTGTCAGGTTCACCTCAGCTGCCATCCAGGATTTCAGGAACCACCATAGCACTGTGATGGGCCAAGGTCAATGGTATGAGGTTCACCAAGGCAAAGAGTTGTGCCCTGCTCTTAGGTCACAACAAGCCCAAGAAGGCTCTAGGCTGGGGGCAGAATGGCTGGAAACTACCCAGTGGATAAGGACCTGGAGGATTGGTGACAGCTGATGGACATGAGCCAACATGTGCCAAGGTGGCCAAGAAGGCCACCAGCAGCCTGGCTTGGATCAGCAATGTTGTGGCCATCAGGAGCAGGGCAGAGATTGTCCTTCTGGACTGAACACTGCTGAGGCCAAAACTGGAATCCTGGGGTCAGTTTTGGGCCACTCACTCTGAGAAGGACATTGAGGGGCTGGGGCAAATCCAGAGAAGGGCAACAAAGCTGAGGAAAGGTCTGGAGAAGGAGAAGGGTCTGGAGAACTTGCGAGGTGCAGCTGAGGAAGCTAGGGTTATTGAGCCTGGAGATGAGGCTGAGGGGAGACCCTGTGGGAGGCTGGTGACAGGTGAGGTTTGTCTCTTCTCCCAGGGAGCAAGGGACAGGAGAAGAGGAAATTGCCTTGGGTTGTTCCAAGGGAGGTTGAAGTTGGCCACGAGGAACAATTTCTGTCCCTTGAGGTTTGTTCAGGCCTGGCCCAGGCTGCCCAGGGCAGTGTTGGTGTCCCCATCCCTGGAGGGATTTCCAAGCTGTAGAGATGTGGTGCCAAGGACCATGGTTTGGTGATGACCTGGCAGTGCTGGGTCAGTGGTTGGACTTGATGAGGTCTTTTCCAGACCAAGCTTGTCCAGCATTGCCTGAGCTCTGCAGGTCCCTGGGCCTTCCTCCTCCCCCTTCTGCCAGTTCTGCTGTTGCTAGAGCTGCTGTTGTCCCACCCACCCATGGGTGTTCCGTTTATGTTCTTCTGCTTGTTGTGTCCTCACCTGTCATCTTCTGCTTGAGTTCTGATGCTGCTGTCTTCTTCTGTGGTTCCTGGGGATTTGTTAGTGGGCACTGCCAGGTGGCACTGGGTAGATGTGCTTTGATCTAGCAGGCTGGAGAAGAGGTGGAGAGGGAAGGGATGGAGACGTGCAAGGCTTTGGAGGAGAGATGATGGAAAAGGAGGGGATGGAGATGTGCAAGGATTTGGAAGAGATGATGGAGAAAGTGGGGGATGGAGGCCATGTCATGAGCAGGAGCAAGCAGGTGAGGAGAGGTGGAGGATGTGGTTGCTATGCAGGAGTTGGTGGCAGGCATAGAGGAGCCACTTCAGAGCAGTGACTGAAGGTAGAGAGCAAAGAACCTGCCAAGAACTTTTCCTCCCACCTCTCCCAGCAGCCACCTCTGCTCCTGCCGAGTCTCTTGCTGAGGAGCAACAGGAGATGGTGGTGGTCACGGGGAACAGACGTTACTCACGGTAGAAGAGATGTGGAGCTGTTGGAGTGGAGCCAGAGGAGGCCACAGCAATGCTGGGAGGGCTGCTTTGGGTTGAAGGATCCTTCCAAGGTCATCCAGTCCAAGTCCCCTGCAGTCAGCAGGGACATCCCCAACCAGAGCAGATTGCTCACAGCCCCAACCAACCTGACCTTGGAATGGTTCCAGGGATGGGACATCCCCCATGTTGTTGTCCCTTCTCTTGATGTGTTGGCTTTGTAGTCCTTCCTCCAAGCTTCCAGTTGTGATCCAAGCCACTCTTCATCATAGACTCCATGGATTGATGCTCTTCATCATAGACTCCATGGATTGCTTAGGTTGGAAGGGATCTTCCAACCTCATCCAGTCCAACCCCCCTGCACTCAGCAAGGACATCCCAACCAGAGCGGGTTGTTCAGAGCCCCAAACAACTTGACCTTGCAGCTGGTGTCTCCTCTGACCTGGCAGCCACCAGGCCAGTCTGTTCTGTGCAGACCAGGAGGTCTTAGAAGGATGAAGCTCTCCAGTTGTATCTCCTGAAATAGCTCAGTGTCCATCTGCAGAGTGGTCAGCATGGCCCTGGGACAAGCTCATGGCTCTGGACCATCTTCTGTAGCAGTCAGGGTGACAGAAATGTCCTTGCTGCAGCTCCTGGCCCTTCTCAGGCAGGAAGCAGAGCTCAGCAGAAAGGTTTGAGGGCTTTGGGATCTCCGTGGTGCTTGGCAAGGTGCCAATGGCAGCACACCATTGGTCCAGCTAGTGCAGGAGCTCTTTCTGAATGCTGCTCTTCAGCTGCTGCCCAGGAAGAGGTGAGGAGAGGCCAAGGAGATGATGTTGCTGTCACTGCTGTCCTCAGCTCAGAGAGTTCTGGCCACATGATAGCCCTAAAAAGGTGCCTCCTCCAAGGCTTTGTTCATCCCTCTTTGAGCTTGTTCCGTGCTTCCAGCTCCTCCTGGTGCTTTGGTCATGAAAAGTCCCCAAAATAGCCCAGATTGATGTTGGGCAGTGTGAGCAAATGAGGAGATCCTGCTCTGACCACTCCTTATTCCCACCATGAGCACTGGTGACACTGGTGATGTCACAAGTGCTGGGGCTGCTTGTGGACAGCCCAGAAGAAGCTTTAGAGCACCAGGAGCAGGTGGGCACCACTCTGATGTGCCAAGGGGGTAGCTTTCTGCTATCTCCAGCCTTCTCCCAACAGCAGCTTGAGACCTTGGGAGCAGCTGCGTGTTGTCTGGAGCGGGAGGAGATGTGGCAAGGACAAGGTGAGCATCCTGGAGCAGGTCCTGGTGAGGAGGGGCAGGGTGGGAAGGAGGCTGGAGGAAGCTTGGCTCAGTGGTGACCACCTGCAGATGTCTGCCAGCATACAGATGAGAAAGGGTGGACATGAGCCAGCCACGTGTCCTCCTAGCCCAGAGCCAGCTGTGGACTGGGCTAGTCCCCAGCAGTGTGGGCAACAGGTGGAGGGAGGGGACTCTGTCCCTCTGACCCACCGCTGCAGAGCTGGGGCCAACTCTGGAGTCTTCAGGACAGCAGAGACTTGTACCTGTTGGAGCAGAGCCAGAGGAGACCACAACAATGATGGGAGGGCTGGAAGCCCTCTACTCTGAGGCCAGACTAGGAGAGTTGGGGATGTTCAACCTGGAGAGACCTTCTGGTGGCCTTTCAGTGCTTAGAAGAAGAACGAAGACAGAGTTTTGAGCAGGACCAGTTGTGTCAGGATTTGGAACTCAGAGAGCTTCAGAACAGAGGGGAGGGAGAAATTTTTGCCCCTGAGGGTGGTGAGAACCTGTGCCAGGCTGCCCAGAGAGGTGGGAGATGTCCCATCCCTGGAAGCATTCCATGTGAGGTTGTTTGGGGCTGTGAGCAACCTGCTGTGGTTGGGAATGTCCCTGCTGAGTGCAAGGAATTGGACTGGATGAGCTTGGAATGTTCTTTAAACCCAAAGCAGCCCTCCCAGCGTTGCTATGGCCTCCTCTAGCCTCAGTCCAACAGCTTCCAGTCTCTCCTGTGCTGAGCACTCCAGAGCTGGACCCAGCACTTCAGGGGGGGTCTCAGCAGGGCAGAGCAGTGAGGCAGAATCCTCCTCACCCATAAATCCCCCACTTAAGGTTTCTCTGGAGCCTGCTCCTCAGCTCTGTCTGGCAGGTGGAGATGTGACAGGAGACGAGGAGCTGCTACTGGGAGGTGACACCCTTGGGTGCGAGCTGCACAACCTGGTGGCACTGAGCTGTCTGGCACTTTGGCAGTTGGGTGTTGGGAGGCTGGGTGGAGCGAGAGGCCTGGAGAGCATCCAGGCTGGAGCGGGATGTGGGGCACAACTGTCTGAGGGTGAGACATCAGGAGAGGCTGTGGCCACCCTTCTGAGCCCAGCAAGCAAAAGGCCAACACTTGCAACAAGCAAAGCAAAGATGAAGTAGGAAGCCATCTGAAGAAGGTTGGGGTGGGGTGGGGTGAGGTGGGGGCAGGAAGGGGATGTCCCTGACCCAGTCTGAGCAGAGCAGATTTAGATGGGATGTTAAGAAGAAGCTCTGCATCATGAGGGTGGTGGAACGCTGAAACAGGTTGCCCAGGAAGGTGGTTGAGTTCTTCAGGGTGAGGTTTGACAGGGCTCTGGGCAAGCTGCTCTACTGCAGGCTCTGAAAGGACATTGTGGAGAGGCTGCTGCTGGTCACTTCTCACAGGTAATTAGTGATAGAACAAGAGGGAATGGCCTCAAGCTGCCACTGGGTAGGTTTAGACTTGGACATTAGGAAACATTTTCTCATGGAAAGAGTGTTCAGGCATTGGAATGTGCTGCCCAGGGAAGTGGTTGAGTCACCAACCCTGGAGGTGTTTAAAAGTTGTTTGGATGTGGTGCTTGGGATATCGTTTGAGGGTGAACTTTACAGAGCAGGGATAACAGTTGGACTCGATGACCCTGGGGGTCTTTTCCAACCAGAATGTTTCTGTGATTCTGCGATGCCCCTGCTGAGTGCAGGGGAGGGTTGAACCGGATGACCTATCTCCCACAACATCCTCATAGAAAAGCCCAAGAGATGTGGCACAGCTGGTCTGTGAAGTAGATCAAAACCTGACTCCACAACAGAGTTCAGAGAGTGGTCAACAGCAGCACAGACTTAAGCTGGTGCCCTGTAGCCAGTGGTGTTCCTCAGGGATCAGTTCTGGGTCCAGTTTTGTTCAATATCTTTATCAACAACCAGGATGAGGGCATTGAGTGCACTCTCAGCAAGTTCGCTGATGATGGTGGTGGTGGGGGGTGGCTGACACCCGTCAGCCTGTGCTGCCATCCAGTGACATCTGGACAGGCTGAGAGCTGGGCAAAGGCAAACCTCATGAAGTTCAACAAGGACAAGTGCAGGGTCCTGCACGTGGGGAGGAACGACAGCAGACACCAGTACAGGTTGGGAGCTGCCCTGATGGAAAGCAGCTCCATGGAGAAAGACCTTCAGAGCTGGTGGACAGCAAGTTCTGCATGGGACAGCAATGTGCCCTTGTGGCCAAGAGAGCCAACGACAGCCTGGGGTGCATCAGGAAAAATGTGGCCAGCAGGGCTAGGGAGGTTCTCCTGCCCCTCTAGAGTGCCCTGGGGAGACAACACCTGGAATACTGTGTCCAGTTTGGGCTCGTCAGTTCAAGAGTGACAGGGACCTGCTGAAAAGAATCCAGTGGAGAGTCATGAGGATGACTGGGGGACTTGAGCATCTCCCCTATGGAGAGAGACTGAGAGCCCTGGGGCTGTTTAGTCTGGAGAGAAGACTGAGAGGAGATCTGATCAGTGTCTATAAATATCTGAGGGGTGGGTGTCAAGTGGGTGGGGCCAATCTCTTTTCTGTGGTCAGTAAGACAAGGAGCAATGGCTACAAACTGGAACACAGAAGGTTTCACCTCAACATGAGGAGAAACTTCTTTACAGTGAGGGTGCCAGAGCCCAGTAACAGGCTGCCCAGAGAGGTTGTGGAGTCTCCTTCTCTAGATACTTTCAAAACCTGCCTGGATGCATTCCTGTGCAGACAACCCTAGGGAATCCTGCCTTGGCAGGAAGGTTGGACTCGATAATCTCTGAAGATCCCTTCCAACCTCTAAGGTTCTCACAGAACCTCTGGAGGTCCCTTCTAAGCCCAAGCATTCTGTGATGACTCTGTGGGTGCTCTGGAGACCTCCTGTCTGACTCATCCTCTCCTCTCGTTGCCCAGGTGAAGATGAGAAGCTGGCCGCTTCCCTTCTGGATGGGAAGTTTCCCCGCAGCACATCCATGCAAGACACCGTCCGGGAAGGCCACGGGATCCCCCCGCCCCCCCAGACGGCCCCACCACCACCTCCTTCTCCATACTACTTCGACACGGGGCCCCCACCCTCCTTCTCGCCGCCCCCTCCGCCGGGCAGAGCCTACGACACCATCCGCTCCAGCTTCAAACCCAGCCTGGAGGCCAAGCTCCACGGCCTCCCCCAAGTTATCTCAGCAGCAGAGATGTACGACCAAGCCAGGAGCTCCATCCCCTACCCCGAGAGGCAGAAGAGGGCCCGATCCATGATAATCCTGCAGGATTCGTCTCACCTTCCCGTGGAGCCCACCGAGATCCCCCGGCCAGGCCCGTCGGCGACACCCCCGGAGAAGCTGAAGCGAAAGGGGCGGGGGATCGACAACCCCTACGCCAACATGGGACAGTTCAATGTCAGCCTCTTCGCCCCCACCAAGCCCCAGAGGAAGAAGAGTCCCCTGGTGAAGCAGCTGCAGGTGGAGGACGCTCAGGAGCGAGCGGCCTTGGCCATCACCGGGGGTTTCTCTAGGGAGCCTTCTCCCACCCGCCGCGGCCACCGCTTGGGCGGCAGCAGCGGGGCCATGGAGTACCAGCACCACGCCGGCATGGCCCCGGTGGAGGCCGCCGGCATCCCCTTCGCCACCGCCATCGCCGGGGTGATGAAGGACCGCGACCGGCGCCTGGATGAGCGGCGCAAATCCACCGTCTTCCTCTCGGTGGGGGCCATCGAGGGCACCCCCCCGAGCAGCGAGATGCCCTCCCTGCAGCAGTCCAGGTCCATCGACGAGCGCCTCTTGGGCAGCCGAGACGTTCTCCTGCCTTCCCCCGTCTCAGCTTTAAAGCCATTGATCAGCAGCTCCTCCCCCTCCTCTTCCACCTTCATCCATCCGCTGACGGGGAAGCCCCTGGACCCCAACTCGCCCCTGGCACTTGCGCTGGCCGCAAGGGAACGGGCCCTCTCCAGCCAGGTCCCGTCCCGCTCGCCCACCCCCATCCACAGCCCCGACTCGGACCGCGCCGCGCCCCTCTTCGTGGACATCCAAACCAAAGAGCCGGAGCGGGTTGAGCTGGAGGCCTTGGTGTCCCCTGCCTACTCTCCCGGAGGCAAAGGCATCATCATCGGGACCGACTCCGGGACTTTGGCCCCCACCAAGAGCCCCTGGGGAACCCCGTCCACTTTGAGGAAGGAGGCTGAGGCCCGGGTGGAGGTGGTCAGCAAGGAGGAGAAGAAGCCGGAGGACAAGAAGTCCATGATCATCAGCATCGTGGACACCTCGCAGCAGAAGACCGCCGGCCTTATCATGGTTCATGCCACGAGCAACAGCCAAGACGAGATGGGCCTGGAGATCAAAGAGGAGAAGCCGATGGTCCCCGAAGGCCACCCGGAGCCGGCCCCAGTAACCTCCGCAGAGCCCCAGCCCAGCCCTGTGGGGAAGCCCCCGGTCAGCCCAGCCTCGGACAAGACCTTGGGCCAAGGGAGCTCAGAGGAAGAGGTGGAACCCTACACAGTCACCCTCCCGCCTGCCCAGCTGTCTTCAAGCGACGAGGAAACCCGGGAGGAGCTGGCCAAGATAGGGCTGGTGCCTCCACCGGATGAGTTTGCCAACGGGGTGCTGGTGACCACCCCGGGCACCCCGGTGAGCCAGCTGGCGCCGCCGGGCACACCGTCCGTGCCAGCGGCGGCAGTAGCACCTTCTCCCACCGGCGGAACAACAACACCCTCAGGGAAGCCTTCTGAAGCCCCCTTAGGCCCCGAATCCGCCGCCGATTCGGGCGTGGAAGAGGTGGACACCAGAAGTTCGAGCGACCACCACTTGGAGACCACAAGCACCATCTCGACGGTCTCCAGCATGTCGACCTTGTCGTCGGAGAGCGGGGAGCCCACCGACACCTACACTTCCTTTGCGGATGGACAAACTTTTATACTCGAGAAGCCACCAGTGCCTCCAAAGCCCAAACTCAAGTCCCAGCTCAGCAAGGGGCCAGTTACTTTCAGGGACCCACTTTTGAAGCAGTCTTCGGACAGCGAGCTCATCTCCCAGCAACACGCGGCCACGTTGGCGTCCGCCAGCATCGGCCGGCCACGCTACCTCTTTCAGAGAAGGTCCAAGCTATGGGGGGACCCCGTGGAGAGCAGCAGGCCCCTCCACGGGGCTGACGACGACAAACCAACTGTGATCAGTGAGCTAAGCTCCCGGCTCCAGCAGCTCAACAAGGACACCCGCTCGCTGGGCGAGGAACCTGCCGGCTCCACCTTAGATCCCGGGAAGAANTTGTGAGGGGCAGGACTGCTCTCGGGGAGTAGAGAGTGCTGAGATGCTTTCCAGAAGCTGGCGTGACCTGGTCCATGGCTCCTTTCTCTCTCTCTCTCTCTCTCTCTCTCTCTCACTCTCTGTCCCCACCGCACACACCCGGTGGCCTTGCACTGTTGCTTCTCCCCCTCCTCCCCTGCCCTGCCCCACCTCTAAACCTTCTTCTACCCTTTGTTGATGTTCCTCCTGTCTTGATGCTGTCGTGAAGCTGCTGTACCTCTGCTCGTGGGTTTCCTCTCCTCAGTGTCTCCTCCTGGGCAGTCTGGCAGGGTCTGTGTTCCTCCAGTGCTTCCCATCCCAGAGGATCTCCAGGTGCTAGAGCTGGGCTCGGCCATGGCTGAGCAGGTGCTACCAGGGTGGGCTGGGACAGCCCCTAGAAGGGTCATGGCCAGCACCCCATGGTGCTTGTCTGCTGCTGAGGCAGAGCTCGGGGCCCTTCCTGGGATGATCCAGCTCTGGTGGCCCACAGAGAGATGTTCTTGGTGGGGACTGGGAGTGCAGAGCTCAGGGGGTGCTGAGCATGGTGCCAGGTCTCACAGGTCTCCAACCCTGTGGGATGGTGATTCAGAAGTAATCTACACAAAACTCAAGCGTGGTGCTGTTCTCAGGGCCTTGTTCTCCTCCTGGGTGAACTCCTTCCCAGCGTGAAGCTCACCCAGCCCAGTAGATCCAACAGGTCCCAGCTAAGGGACCCCAGGCCAAGCAGGAGCTTCTTCCTCCTATGAAGTCCCCCTTGAGTTCCTTCATGGCACCCAGGAGACCCCAGTTCCCTCTCCCAGCCTGGAGCTGTGACCGTGGCACTCCCTGGGAAGCATGGACCATTTTGTGTCCCTGCTGCTGCCCGCTGTGCCCACCAGCGGGGCCAGGCCACCCACCAGCACCCAGGCTCTGTTCTGAGCTGCTGTCCCTGTGGTGGCAGCAGCTCCTCTGCCCCAGGCCCTCAGCCCAGATCCCACCAAAACCTCCACACTGGAGTCCAAGGTGGAATCCTGGAAGCTTTGAGATCTGGAGCTCCAGCAGGAGCTGATCCAACATCTCCAGCTTCACTCTGCCTGTTGAGGACCCAGCCCTGTGCCACCTCCCACAGCAGCAGGTCCCACCAGCATCACCAGTGAGGTGGTTGCTGGGTCAGCAGGGAGCTCTGAGCCCAGGACAGGTTCTGGAGAGGCTTTTTCCAACCAGTGGTGGGTCCTGAGTCCACATGGTGCTAGCACTGCTGGTGGCATTCCAAGCTGTAGCACAAGGGACAAGATGTCCTCTCCTGCCATAATCCCAGGGAGCTTTCAGGTAGCTCCTTCCTTCCTTTGGCCCACGTCTGCTGGTGCCTGGGTTGGCAGCCACTGGAGATACACCTCTTGGTAGACTCCAAACATGAGGTTCCAATTGCATTTCCATGGCTGGGCTCAGCTCCAAGTGCATGTTCTGCCCATTCCCTGGGGATCTGAGTGCCAGCCATGGTGCCACCTCCCTCAGCTGGGAGCTGTGGGGACCTGTGCTGGATGTTGGTGACCTCCTGCAATGAGCCACCTCATGCCCCATGCTCTCGAAGAGTGCTGACCCTGCATGACCTCAGTGACACCAGAGAACCTGGGCAGCCTTCAGTGGCAACCAGGCATGGCATCTTCACAGCTTCCCCAGCCAGGCACTGGCTGCCTGTCCTCTCTCCTCCCATGTCCATTCAGTTTCTCATGCAGCCTTCTCACAGAGATGTGCAGGTTCCTCCATCTCTAGAAGATCTTCTCCATCTTCTGCCTCCATTTAACCCCTTCCTGTCCTCCCTTTGACCCCAGTGCCTCCAGCAGTGATGTGTTGTTCCCATCCTTCCCAGGAGCAGCCAGACCCAATCTGTGACATGGTGCTGCTGCCTGGCACCTTCTACAGAATCACAGAATGGGTTAGGTTGGAAGAGACCTTGAGGCTCATGGAGTCCAACCTTTGACCCAGCACTGCCAGGGCACCACCACACCATGGCCCTCACCACATCTCCATGACTTTGAAACCCCTCCAGGGATGGGGACTCCAACACTGCCCTGGGCAGCCTCGGCCAGGCCTGGACAACCTGCAAGTGGCAGAAATTGTTCCTCTTGGCCAAATGCAACCTCCCTATGGGCAACCTGAGGCCATTTCCTCTTGTCCCATCCTGTGTTTCTTGGGAGAAGAGACCAACCCCCACCTGGCTCCAGCCTTCTCTCAAGGAGCTGTAGAGAGCCAGAAGGTCCCCCCTCAGCCTCCTTTTCTCCAGGCTGAACACCCTCTGGTCCCTCAGCTGTTCCTCCTAAGTTCTCCAGACCCTTCCTGTCCCCCTGCACCAGGAAGGTCCTGCCCATCCTCTCCTCATCCACCCAGTGTATGCCACTTGCTGCTGTCCTGCAGAGTCCAAAGTCCTCAGCCCACTTCTGGAAGCCATCTCTGAAGGTTTTATGCTCCTGGTTGGTGTCAAAAGACTTGAGGTACCTCCAGCAGCCAGGGGCAATGCTGCCAGCCCTGGGGTGGGACAAGGCCTCTTCCACCAAACTAACTGCTGTGGGTTCAGAGATAACCTGAAGAGCTGTTGGGTAAGCTCAGGCCACCCATGCCAGGACATAGGTCCCAGTCTCTGGACTTCTCCTGAGGGCAACACCATTACCTGACCCTCTCCCAGCAGCCCGCAACCTCAGCCATGCTGCTGAGAGGGAGCAAGGTGGGACCATGCTGATGTAGGGTGGTCATCGTAGATCCAGAGATTGAGTTAGGTTGGAAAGGACCTACCTCAAAGTTCTTCTGGTTCCAAGAACTTGCCATGGGCAGGAGCACCTCCCACTACACCAGGTTGCTCAAGGCTTCCTTGAACAACCTTCGCTGGTCCTTGAATATCTCCTGAAGGGTTCTACACCCTTTGGCCAGGCATCTGGGGGATGCAGGTAGAGCCCATCTGAAGTCTTCCATGGTGCTGGGACCACCAGAGGGCCCTGGACTGAAAGGGTCCTGAGCAAAACTGGAGCTCATTAGAAGAGCCAGAGGTGGGCTGGAGTTCTCCAGAGCTTGAGAACAATGAGAGGTGTCCCTTGCAGGAGCTGTTCTCAAGTTGGCCATGTCTATCCAAGAAGCAGCTTGGTGGCACAGGTGGCAGTGTTGGGGTTTCTTTCTAACCACCTTAAACTCTGAATTCACAGCAGCTCCATGGAAGAGCAGAGGACTTCTCCTTGCCCGTGGTGGCTCTAGAGCAGGAGACTTCTCCTTACCCATGCTGCCTGTAGAGCAGGAGACTTCTTGCCCATGCTGGCTGTAGAGCAGGGGACTTCTCTTGACTTGTCCTTGCCCGTGGTGGCCATAGAGCAGGAGACTTCTTGCCCTGTAGAGCGGATCTTGGTGGGTTTCTCATGCAGAGGTCCTCATGTGAGGGTCCTGCTTGGGAAGTCCAAGAGCAGAAGACCCAAACTCTTTCTGCACCACTCTAACTCTGGCTGTGTCTCCTTCCAAGCTGGTCTTCCCCAGGAGAATGTTTGACAAGAGGGACTAAGGAAGAGCCCAAGAAATGCTGAGGTCAGAGTCCAGGCCACCATAGACGTGATACCTTTTGGTCCTCCCCGCTCCCTGGGGCCTCTGTGATGGGCCAGGGCTGAGGAAAGCTCTGCTGTGTTGTCCCATGAAGGTTCTGCTGCCAAATGCGTCCCTGCTGTGAGCTGCAAGGGTGACAGTGGCAGAGCAGAGGACAGTTTCCATTCCTACTGCCCCATAATTGATGCTGACCGTTGAGGTGGGGACAGATGGACTCTGCTTCACAAGGAGCAATCCCAGATGTTGCTCTGGAGGCCCCCCTGAGACCACCAGCAGTAGTCCTCAGCCACAACACAGGTGAGGATCCTCAAAGATCCAATGTCCAGTCCGCAGTGGCCTTTGTCGAGCTGAGCTGCAGGAGAAAGTCACCAAACATCTTGGCACCTCGAAGGTCCTGGACAGAGTGCCAAGCGGCCACTCCACTGAGCAGGAGATGCTGGGTCAGACCTAACTGCCCCAATAAAGTCCATACTGAAGAACAGGAGGTGTTTGCTCCTCATTAGACACACCAGGGAGGCAGGGCAGGATGGAGAGACACCCCCCTAGACTCCCCTCATGGGCTTGCAGTGGGACTCCCACTGCCTCCCACACCTGTGGTATCAACCCCTGTGTTGAAGGTGGCTGCATGTTGAGTGTGTCCCCTTGTCCCGTGACTGGCTGTGGCCGTGCAGCCTCGTCTCATCCCTCACCACCCCTCATGCTCACTCTCAGATCCTCCGCCACCTCCCACCTCTGCTGCTGGGCTGGTGGCCAACCACCCTCCACGCACACCCTTAACTCCCAAGTGCCAGCTTGCCTTGGCCCCCAGCCAGAAGCTTCTCATGGTGGCCAAGAGCGGTTGGGGGGACTCCAGCAGGGCTCTTTGTGTCTTCTGTTTGCTGCTCTTCTTTGTCTCCAAGCCACAGCCTGGCCACGTCTGGTGGGAAGCAGAAGTGGTAGCTGCCACCCGTTGTTGAGTTCTTTCAGGTTGCTGCTCTGGAAACCCACCACCACCACCTGCTTTGTATTTTCTGCAGATCTGAAAGAGGGAGAGAAGAAAAATCAGGTCCCTTAGACATTTAGCTTCTAGGGTAAAGCCACCTCTTTGTCTCTCAACTCATCAATGAGTGGTGTTAACATCTCCAGTGCAAACTTCCAGCCGCTGCCGACACAACCCCCTGCTTCCTTGTAGGCTTCTTTCTGGGGCTCCTCATGGTGGCTCAGCTTCTGCCCAAAGCAGAGCTCAGCTTTGTTCATGGGGTTGATGGTGAGAAGCTGAAGATGGGTGGTGTTGAGGTCCCCATGAGATCTGGAAGGGCTTTGGGGGAATGTGGGGTGTTGGGATTTGGAGAGGAGGTGGCTAAAGCTGTGCTGAGGTTTGAAGAGGAGGTGGCCAAAGCTATGCTGAGGTTTGGAGAGGAGGTGGCCAAAGCTTCA
Source organism: Psilopogon haemacephalus (assembly GCA_013396835.1). Classification (NCBI taxonomy): domain Eukaryota; kingdom Metazoa; phylum Chordata; class Aves; order Piciformes; family Megalaimidae; genus Psilopogon; species Psilopogon haemacephalus. The sequence continues at coordinate 51,957 of VWZI01017426.1, read as the reverse complement.
TTGAGGTTTGGAGAGGAGGTGACCAAAGCTATGCAGAAATTTGGAGAGGAGGTGACCTTCCAGCTGAGCAGCAGAAGGGTTGTGCCAGGATGCTGAAAGCCCTGAGCAGGTGGTAGCAGCATCCACTGGTGACATCAAGCAGGATGTCTCCAAATCCAGGCTGCTAATCACAGAGTTGTCTTGGTTGGAAAAGGCTTTTGAGATCATTGGGTACAACCATTAACCCAGTGCCACCAATGACCACAAAGCTTGCAGCTCACAGCAGGTGGTGTCCCACAAGCCTCCCAAGCACCCCAGGGTGCAGCTCTGAAGGAGAAGGTGGATCTGCAGTCCCACAATGGAGACTTGGCAGGTCTCCACCAAGCTGTGTCTGAAGATGTTTGAAACGTTTTCACAGGTAACCATAAAACATCCCTCACTCCATGGCAACCTGGAAAGGAGATCTCTGCTCATGGAGATGTTCTGCAGTGGGGCCCCTGGGTGACAACAGGACCCTTGGGTGACAACAGGGTTTTCCACACCAGCTTCTGGCAGCTCAGAGAAGCTGTTGGAGGTTCTCCTCCTTCCTGGTTGCCATGGAACTCTCCCAGCCTTCATCATTGGGATGCAAGGATGAAGATGAGCCTGGTCCACCTCCATAGCTCTTCTACTTAGACATGGCTTTGCAGACATCAGGGGAGCAGGAGAGCAGCTGGTGGGAGATCACTGGGTTGGATGTTAGGTGATTGGACACTGGTTGGATGTCAGCTGCTCGGAGGTCAGCTCATGGAGGTTGGGTGTTCAAAAGAGTTTCTAGGGGCTTCTATGAGGATCTGGGGTGGGGGGTTGAGAGAGGACCTGTGGTCTGGAGACACTGCCCTCCACCAAGGTGACACCGAGCCAATACCAGCTCCACACTTCCTGTCACTGGTGCCCGGGGAGGGTCTGGTTTTGATGTTGACGTTGGTTGCCTACAAGGAGCCAGGGGCATTGTGGGTAGCAAGCCTGAGCATGTGTCCACGTCACAGCTGGCTTCACCTCATCTAGTCACTAACATCTACTAACCATGGCCATCCACTCATCCCCTCTGGTCAGCAGAAGAGCAACCCATCACCTGCCTCGTGTCCAGAGCCAGACTTGAGAAGAGCAGGGAGGGTTTTGCTAGAGGAGCACTGGGTCCCACCAAGACACTGCCAGTGTCAGGGTGGCCCAAAGGAGGGTAGAGTTAAAGCCTGGGGAGGTCGCTTGTTGCTCCGGGGAGGTCCCACCCTGCTGTGGTTATCACCCAAGTGCAGGAGGAGAGCTCTGAGAGTTGTTCCTGGAGCTTTAGTAGGCCAGAGGTGGAAGTCACAGAAGAAGAGAGCTCTTGTAGGCAACTGCCAAGGTTGGGCATGGTCTCCAGAGAAAGCTCAGGATTGGAGAGTCCCTGGGGCAATGAATGAGGAGGCTGGAGGTCTCCGTGGGATTGTAGTCCTCAATTCCCTTTTCCTACAAGGAAGGGATCAGAGGAGCACAGACCAGGCTTGCAGCCACATGAGATCAGTTGAGACCTGTGCAGCTCTTGGCTTCATAACTCTCTGACCCCGGCAGAACCTCTCTGGTGCTTCCTGATCCTGCCTTTGCTCCTGGTCCTCCCTGTTCCATGAAGAGGACAACAGACAGGAGAAGGCTGGTGGCTGAAGGACTCATGGTCCTGTGCAGGACTACCTGCAAAACGGGCCAAGAAAATGCACAGCTTGGGGCCAAGCTGTGGGAGAAGGTTCAAAGTGTTTTTAGAAGTCCTCTTGCTCTTCTGCATCACTCCTCCAGTGCAACTGGTCACCATGGCATGTGGTGGAATTCCATCCTTGGAGGTGTCTACCATTCCCAAGGGATGACCAGGGATCCCTCTTGACTGGCCAACACAGCCTGGAGCTGCTGTGCCAGATCCTGAAGTTCAAACAGCCTGGGCTTCACCTGACCCTGTTGGTGGGGACCTCAGCAGCACTTTCCAGCTGTGGTCTCCTGTGAGGAGATGTGACCTGACCCAGATCCCAGCGTGGTAGGGTGGGAAGGAACCTCTGGAGCTTATCCAGTCCAACAACCCTGCTCCACCAAGGTCACCCACAGCAGCTTGCCCAGGGTTACAATGGCCAGGTGGGCTTGGAAGCTCTCCAGACAAGGAGACTCCACAACCTCTCTGGGCAGCCTGCTCCAGGCCTCCAGCACCCTCCAAGTTGCTCCTGGTGGAACCTCCTGGGTTCCAGGTGGTGCCTCTTGTCCCTTGTCCCTCCTGCTCGATGCAGGACAAGGGCCTCAGGCAGAGCTCAGTGTCAAGAGGTCTGTGATGGTCCCTCTGAGAAACCCTGGTTGGCTTGCAGGGCCCTAGTGGGTGCCATCTCCCTGACCTTAAGCTGCTGTCCTCACAGCCATGCCTCCAGCACCTCCCCAGCTGGTGGGTGGAGATGTTGGCCTGGGTTTCTCTGGCTCTTTCTCCTTCTTGCTCTGGGGCAGGTTTTTTTTCTCATGCATTTGTTGTTTCCTTCCCCTCCCTCTTCTGCCCTTCCCCAATCTCTGTCCTGGCTCTTCTTCTCTTCCTCCTTCTCCACCTTGTCCTGGTTCTCATCTTACTTCTTCTTCTCCTCCTTCTTACTTCTTATCCTCTTCTTCCTCATTCTCCTCTTCTCCTTCCTTCTCATCTCTTCTTCTTCTTTCTCTCCCCTTGTTCTCCTCCTTCTTCCTCCTCTTCTTGCCCTCTTCTCCTTCCCCTTCTCCCCTTCTCTTCCTTCTCCCCTCCTCCTCCTTCTCCTCCTCCTCCTCCTTCTCCTCCTTCTTCTCCTCCTTCTCCTCCTCCTCTTCTTCTCCTCCTTTCCCTTCTTCCTCCTCCTCCTCTTGCCAAGCAGCTCTGTCGAGTCCTCCAGGCTTCAGCTGTCCAACCCATGCCGTTCTGAGTGTCCCATTTCCTGTAGCCACCACCCGGATCAACCCACACCCACTATGGAACCATCACCAACCTCCAGAAGCCCCAAGGTGGCCCCTCCCCCGGTATCCCCACAACCACCACCACCACCCCTGGGCTCCCCCCTTCCCCAGGGCTCCCCTAGCCACCCACCCCAGACGGTGCCACCATGCCATCAGCGGGTGCTGTGCCACCTGGGTGGGCGCCGGCGCCTGGCTCGGCACGGGGCCGATTGGCACGGCCGGGCTGGTGGCCACCCCAGCGTGGTGCTAACCTTCTCTCTCATTGCCTCTCTTCCTGCTCTCCATCTGCATGTCCACGCTGCTCTGTCTAGAACCACCTCTGGCCACCGGCGGGTGGGCGAGCTGTGTAAGTGACATCTCCTCATCCCATAGCAGCCCCACCTCTGGACTCCCTGTGGTGCCACCCTGGCCCTGCTGCCTGCTCTCCTGACCCACTCAACCTGCCCAACCCAACCAATCAACCAACCAGAGCGGGCAGTAGGGCCAGCTCTGGCACTTGAGTGTGTCCCCAAACCCAGCCTGGTGTGCCCCCGTAGCATGTCCGTGTCCCTGTGGTGTCCTCCGTGGTGTCCCTGTGCTGTGGTGTCCGTGCTGCTGCTCCTCGCTGAGGGAATTCCCTCGGGGTTCCATGGGATCCACGACCCTGGCTTGGGTGAGACCTTCAGAGGGTCTCCAGGAGACAACCAGCAAGGGCTGTGCAGGGGCAAGGCTCAGGGCAGAGCTCACAGGAGAAGAAACCCCAGCAAGGGTAGAGAAGATTCTCAGCAAGGCTGGAGAAGGATCTCTGGAAGGGTAGGGAAGGACCTCAAAAAGAGTGGAGAAAGACTTCAGCAAGGCTAGGGGAGAACCTAGACGAGTGAAGAAGGATCTCAGCAAGGGTGGGGCTGGACCTGCTGCTGTCCTCAGGAGGCAACAGACTTCAACCATGGATAAGAGGTCACCTTAGATAGCTGTAGGGACACTAGGGTGCAGATAACTGACCAGTACCTCCTTGGCCACGTACCCAGCAGGTCCCATTGGCTACCAGAGCTGCTGGCAGCCCTTCAGAAGCCCCTGGCTGGTGAACTTTGTTCACCAGGCTGTGGCAGGCAGTGGGACCCTGCCAAGGCTATTCCTGTCTGCAGAAGGTCCCTTGGGCTGAGAAACACCATCCCTTTCCATCAGCAGGAGATGACCTGCAGGCCTGGGTGGGCACTAGGGGGAGTTGAGCTGATCTGGGAGCCAACCAGGAGAATTTCCCCAGCGTGCATGGCCAACTGTGTGCTCTTGGTTGTGCTTCCCCTGTGTCTGTCTGTCCTGGTTCTTGACCCTTGGTGTGTGTGGCCCCAGCTCCTTCCATTCATGTTGCTTCCCTGTGTGAAGCCCACCTGGAGCCCAGCTCTGGTTGGTCTCCTGGTGGCTTTGACTTATCATTTTCTGCCAAGTGCTGACTCCCCCAGGTCCACATCCTCTTCCTGCTGCCCAGATGTGCACAGCCAGTCCCAGGAGAACAGTAGGAGGTTCCTCCTGCCAGGTCCATCCCCAGGCCGGTGGTGGCTGCCACCTTCCCTATCCCACTACATGGATGCCATCTCTGAGGTCAGATCTTCAGCCCCAGGGCAGTTAGAGTGGAGCCATGGGATACTCAGGAGTCCTCATCTGCCCCACTTGGGTCCTTCTGAGCAAGGGAATCCTTGGGAGCAAGAAGCAGTAGAACCCCTGGGTCTGGCTGGAGCTGGGTGGAAAGAGTCCTGCTGCAGGTTCTGCCCAGCAAGTTACAGAATCTTGGAGGTCCAGAATGGTTTGGGTTGAAGGAATCTCTGGAGATCGTCCAGTCCAAACCCTGCACTCAGCAGGGACATCCCCAACCACAGCAGGTTGCTCACAGCCCCAAACAACCTCACCTGGAATGCTTCCAGGGATGGGACATCTCCCACCTCTCTGGGCAGCCTGGCACAGGCTCTCACCACCCTCAAATGTGAAGAACATCATCTTCTCTCCAGCCTGAAGCTCCCGCTTTGAGTTCAAGTCCACCAGCCTTGGGCATGTCCCAGCTGGACCTGCTCAGTAGCCCATCCCCAGCTTTCTCACCTGGTCGGTGGTGGGAGGCTCCTCATGTCATCCCCATGCCCATGTCCATGCATTCAGTCCTGCTGCTGGTATCACCATCTTTGAAGAGATGCCACCCAGGTTGGCACCACGGGCACAGGCTTGTCCCTCAGCTTGGTGCTGCCTGGCACAGGACAGGGTAGTTTAGCTGCTTTGTCCATCTTCTGCCCTTGGGTTATTGGGATGCTGTCCAGCAACTTCCCAGAAGGTGTCCAGGGGTGGTGGATGGTGGCATTGGATGGCAGCCAAGTGGTCTCTGTTGGGCTGAGTCAACATCTCAGTGGCAGTGCCAGCTCCAGCCAGCACCACCAGATGGTGTGAGCTTTGGGCACGGTTTCACCCATGGCTGGTGTCCTGCTGTGGATACCCCAGAACTTTGGCTGATGCGTCCCTATGAGCTTCAGCCCAAGGTCCAGCACAGGTGCCATTGTTCTCATTTGCTTTCTGGAGAAGGTAGAGTTGGAGTTTGGGTTTGGTTTGGAGTTTGATCTACAATTAGGGTCAAGATTAGGGACTGGCTTCCATCTTGGTTCAAAAAGATCAGTGATGAACCTGGATTTGTGCCTGCTCAGCTGAGCACCTTCAATGATGGAATCATGTGAGTCCTAGAACATCAGGTTGGAAGGAGATCAAAGATCTTACCTGCTCCAACCCTCCACAGCATCCCCAAATTCCAGCATGGTGTGGTGAGAAGGGACCTCTGAAGCTTATCCAGTCCAACCCCCCTGCTCCACTAGGGACACCCACAGCAGCTTGCCCAGGGTCACAATGGCCGGGTGGGCCTGGAAGCTCTCCAGACAAGGAGACTCCACAACCTCTCTGGGCAGCCTGCTTCAGGCCTCCAGCACTCTCAGCCAACAATCTGCTCCTGATGGAACCTCTTGGGTTTCAGTTTGTGCCCATTACCCCTTGGCCTGTTGCTGGCCACCACTGACAGGAGTCTGACCCTATCCTCTTGCCCCCTACCCTTTAGTTCTTGATCACCACTAACCTGTGGCTCTCAGCACCACATCTCCAGGACTTTGAAACCTTTCCAGGAGTGGGGACTCCAACAATGCCCTGTTCCTGGACAAACCTCAAGGGGCAGAAATTGTTCCTCGTGGCCAACCTCAGCCTCACCTGGGGCAACTTGAGGCCATTTCCTCTTGTCCTGTCCCTTATTCCTTGGGAGAAGAGACCAACCCCACCTGGCTCCAGTCTCCTTTCAGGGAGCTGTAGAGAGCCAGAAGGTTTTGCCCCCGCCAGCCTCCTCTTCTCCAGGCTGGACAACCCTAGACAATGTCTTGGACTCAGTTTGGGACAACATAGACAAATGTGGTTTGATCTCATCTGACTGTGAGAGGCTGGTCCAGAATGAGAAGGATCTGGAGCAGTGGGTAGTCCGTAGGTGACTCATCCTCACTTCAGGACTTGGCCTTTGGTTGCACCTCAGGCTGCAGTGAAGCCCAAAGCCTCAGGGAAACAGCTTCAGGGATCAGTTGAGGTTACTCATCTTGTCCTTCCCTGCCAGCTTCCCCAGGTCAGCTCAAGGGATTTCTGGTCTCCTCCACCAGGGAGGAGTTTATGTGGAGTGAAGAGGAGAAGAAGCTTTATTTGTTACAAGAGGTGACATGAAGGAGGAGCAGGAGCACTGGTTTCATAGAATCTTTTAGCTTGGAGAAGACCTTTAAGAGTCCAGGTTTCATCAGTGAGCCCATCCTCTTGCTTAGACCTTCAGCTTTCTCCTCCCAGGATGAGATAGAGTGGTGGTGGTGGTGGTCACCACAGCTTTCTGGAGTGGCTTTTCTTCCTCTGCTTGAAGCAGTTGGACACACAACTCAAGAAAACCATTCACCTGAACCCATTGAAGCTTCCTCCAGGTCAACCTGAGATGTTCCTGATGCGTTCTAGTGGGAAGTGTCCCTGCCTATGGCAGGGGGTTGGAACTAGATGATTCCTTCCAACCTAAACCATTCTATGGTTCTGTGATTCCTCAGGTGACAAGAGCTTCAGGCCACCCCCACCCATTTGACTCTTCAGTGCCCCCCGAGCTGCCTGCCATGGGACAGAGTGGGGGTCTTCTGTTGCTTCCATCAGGTCCTCCTCATCCTCCAGCCTGGCACACGTGCGTTGTGTTCCATCCATGTCTGCTTGCCTTGGCTCTCCGTGGCCTTATCCACTTGTCCCGTCCCCACCAGACCGTGTGGTCTGGCACAGCTGCTGTTTGTGTGTGCTGCTGTCCCCCTGGCCCCAGCCTTCTCTAATGCTCCAGGCCACATTGAGGTGGCTCTGCAGGTCAATCCAGGGTTCCACCCATGCTGCTTGGACCTGCTGCGGTGGGTCAAGGCTCTTCTGACACACAGGTCACCCTCAGCTACATCTGCCTGGTCCTGCCCATGCAGTGCAGCTGCAGCAGCTTGGCAGGGCATCAGGTCAGGAGGTACCACCCTATGCTGTGGCATGCAGGAGGTCATGGCTAGGTGGCTTCATTTGTTACTTCAGGGTTTAGAAGTCCTTGCCTACAGGGATGCTGTGAAGTGTTCTCCTGCCTGTAGCTCATGTGCTGGTGGAGCTTCTGGCCTCTGTTCTGCAGTCTTCAGTGCTTCTCCTAACTGATGTGACAGCAGGATTGGTGTAAGAACCTGCCCTGTCACATGAGGGTCTCTTGTGGGACATCCCAGCAGCAGTGTAGAGCTGACCTGAGCCATGCCATGAGTCACCATGTGGACTCCAGACCTTTCTCACCTTGGTCACCCCAGCACCAAGGGAAGGGAAGGGAAGGATCTGTGCTGTTTCTGGGACTTCTTCTTCTCTGCTCTTGCAGGAAGCAGAAGGAAGTCAGCTCATGGAATCACGGAATGGCTTGGGTGGAAAGGGACCATCAAAGGTTATGTGATCCACCACCACTGCAGTCAGCAGGGGCATCCACAGCTAGGGCAGGTTGCTCAGAGCCCCAACCAACCTCACCTGGAATGGTTCCAGGGATGAGGTATCTGCTACCTCTCTGAGCAGAGCGAGTGGTCCTTGTCCAGGTAGTGGTTCAGGAGCTGGGTGTTGGAGGTGCAGAGGAAGGCTTGTTGATATGGAGAAGTTATTTCTGGGTGAGAAGACTTCAGTCTGGACATGACAGAGACAAAAATTACCCAAATCCCAGCACAGTGGGGTGGGAAGGGACCTCTGGAGCTCATCCAGTCCAGCCCTCACCTGCTCTAGCAGCATCACCCACAGCAGCTTGCCTAGGATCACAATGGCAATGGGGTTGGAAGCTCTCCAGAGGAGAAGTGAAGAGCAAGAGGCAGCTTCTCAGTATTCCTGGTGGAAGCAGTTTGGCATCAGACAAAGTAGTGGGATCCCATTTCACCTCATGGATTTAGTAATTGGGTGGAACTCACCATGATCCATGAGCAGAAAACCTGAACTTCATGTCTGAGCTCAGTGGGTGACATGCAGGAGAGCAGAGACAGGGCAGTGCTGACAGAGATGGGCAGCTGAGGGCAAAGCCTGGTCCTGCAGAATATCTGGTCCCAGCCTCTTGCCCCACTACAGGTCCTGATGGAACTTCCTGAGTTCCAGTTGGTGCCCCTTGCCCCTTGTCTTGTCACTGGGCACCACTGAGAAGATCCAAGCCCCATCTTGCCCCTGACCATTTCTTCAGCTCTTGCTGAACATTGCTCAGATGCCCTCTGGCGCTGCTCTTCTCCAGGCTCAGCAGCCCCAGGGCTCTCAGCCTTTGCTTCTCACAGAGATGCCCCAGACCCCTCAGCATCTTCCCAGCCTCCACTGGACTCTTGCCAGTAGTTCCCAGTCTCTCTGGAATTGAGGAGCTCAGTTCTCCATCCGTGGCCTCACCAGGGCACAGCAGAGGCCAGGAGAATGTCCCTCAACCTGCTGGCCACACTCTTCTTGATGCTCCCCAGGAGACACTTGGCCTTCTTGGCCATGAGGGCATGTTGCCGGCACAAGGACCTTTCATGGTCATCTAGTCCAAACCCCAGGTCCTGCTGAGACAATTCTGAAGGAGGGAGCTGTAGAGATTTTGTGTCACCACACAGGACAGGAATCCTCGAAGTGCCCACATGCGTTGTCAAGCAGAGGATTGGTCTGCAGGGTTGGCCCTGAAGCACATCCTGGCTGTGATCACAGCTGCAAGTGAGAGCCTCAGCTGCCACCAGCAGTAATGGAGCCTCAGGAGAGCAGCCTCATGTCCCACTCCTGGGTTAGCGAAGGTCATTCCTGGCAGGAGGAGGGTCCTTCACCAAGGTCTGATGGAGGCCCTGCTTTTGAAGGGTATTGTGAAAACCCTTGAAAGCCAAGAGCAGGGTCATGAAGGATCTGACAAGCAGGAGCCAAATGTTTCTCTTTGGAGCCACCTCTGTGGCTGATTCTATCCTCACTCCACTGCCCCCAGAGGTGTCTGGGCTGAGATGTGGAGTTCAGAGGAAGATTCCTCAGCTGTGACTCACTCAAGAAATCTGCTCTTGCACACCTCCAGCAAAGTGCTCCCAGAAGGCTTCATTAGCTGGCCTATAAACCCTGCTTTGGTTAGAACTTCCCTTCTCATCAGCCTGGGGTTCTTTTACCTGTGAAGCTGCTCCCCAGGAGACCTCTTGTGACTCTTTGCTGATTCCAGTCAGGTTCACACACATGAGCTGGTTCACCAATCAGGTCTTGTCTTCTGCTTCTCAAAGGACATGGGATTTTGGTTTGGGTTTTTTTTTCTGGCTGTGCTGAAGAAGGAATCCAGGAAAGGAGGAGCTGCTGCTGGTGGTACTGGGAGAGCTACCACCCAGCTGGGTGGGTCAGGGCTTCCAGAACCTGGCTTCCACATATCCAGAGAACTGCAGAATGCAGGATGGGTTGGGTTGAAGGAACCTTCCAAGCTCGTCTAGTCCAACCTCCTGCAATCAGCAGGGACATCCCCAACTAGAGTGGGTTGCTCAGAGCCCCAAGTGACCTCACCTGTAATGGTTCTAGGGGTGGGGCATCTCCTACCTCTCTGGGCAACCTGAGCGCAGGCTCTCACCACCCTCAGTGTGAAGAACATCTTCTTTTTGTCTTCTGAATCTCCCTCTTCAAGTTCCAAACCATCACCCCTGGTCCTGGCACAACAGACCCTGCTCAAAACTCTGTCCCCAGCTTTCTCCCATTTAAGCACTGAAAAACCACCAGGAGTCCCTGGAGCCTTCTCCAGGCCAAACAACTCCAAAAGACAAGCTTGAACTGAGCAACATCCCAACCCACAGAGAAACCAGTGCTGCTGGTCCACCAAGGTGTAGCTGGAGCACCACCAAGTGAGGAAGGCATCTCATTTTCCTTCATGAGCTCCAGGGACTTGGTGTTGCTTCAAGGAGAGGAGAAGGGGACAATGCCATGGTGTCCACAGAACCTGACAAAGCTGAAGCCCTTGAGAGCAGCATCTTAAACCATCAGCTTGTGTTCTTCAGGTATCTCCATCAGCTTGTGTTCTTCAGGCATGATGTGCCAAGCAGGATCCTGCAGTGAAGAAGAGCTATGATCCAAGAACTCTCTGAGCAGATGTTGTCTCCTTGCATGAAGTCCTTGGAAGGGACACTGTGCCAAGGTGCCACCTGTGAATGGTGACCTCTAGAAGAGCTTCAGAGAAGAATGAAGCTTTGCTAACCAAATAACTGGACTGATGACACATGGCGTGGTCAGCTACCAAAGCTAGAGAAGACATCAGAGGCTGCAGCTAATGTGTGGTTGACATCACAGCACTGCTGAAGGTGTCCAGAGCCAATGGCACATTGCCAGCATTGTGTTGTCCTGACCAAAGCTGCTCTGCAGAGGATAACAGACCTCCAGGTGAGATCTCCCAACCAGCTGTGCCCAGGAAGTTCTGGTGTGGCACCAGCATGTTGCCATTGCAAGAATATGGAGAAGATCAAGCCATGGAAGCTTGGGCATGCCGCTTATATGTCATGTGTGGTTCCAGACATTGTTCCCCAAAGCCACCTTCCAGCCTTGCAACACCAAAAGAAGAAATGGTGCAGAGAGCTGAGGAGGCTTCAGCTTAGCCTGTCCCATGACCAGGATCTCTGTGGGACCTGCATCTCCACCATCAAAGCCTGCGCTGCTGGACAACCATCAGGCACCCACCACTTTGGAGTGATTTCATGAGGCTCCTGAAGCCCCTTCTGCAGCACCTTCAGCTGAGGCATTTCTTCTTCTTCCACAGACCTTGGCCCTGGTTTGTCCCTCTGTCCCACCTTGGGCAGGTTGGAGATGCCATTGGGCAGGTCGGACATGGTGTTGAACAGGTTGAAGATTTCATTTGGCTGGTTGGAGATGCCATTGGACAGGTTGGACATGGAGCTGGGCAGGTTGGAGATGCCATTGGGCTGGTTGGAGATGCCACTGGGCAGGTTGGACATGGCATTGAGCAGATTGGAGATGCCACTGGGCAAGTTGGGCACACCTCTGGCACACCAGCTGCTCTGCAGCTGTTCCTGTTCACACTGACCTTCCTTGGACATGAGGGCCTACATAGAATGTCAAACCAAGGTGGTGGTGTCTCCTTGGTGACATGGACACACCCATGTGTCTATGAGAAGCTCACCTCAGGTCTTGCAGTGATCCTTCTGACCTTCCATGACCATCTGGGTGTCCCTTAGTCACCCCTTTCTGGGCTCTGTCAAGAGCCCCAAACTTTATTCGTTGTTCTTCTCTTTCCTTCCATCACTCCATCACTTCCAGGATGGAGCAGGGGTCCTTGGCCAACCCTCCAAGCAGGAGCTACTGCAGTTTGTGTTGTCCTCAAGGTCGTTCAGCTCTTCTGCACTGATGGAGCTTCCCAGCCATGAGTCATCGTCACGCTCCTCTGCTGTCTTCCTGCCTTCTGTGCCAAGGCAGCAGAAGCAGAGAGGGAGGAGATGAGAGGAGCCCACAGACCATCACCAGAGTTTCAGCTCCATGTTCACCTAAGCTTGGAGCCATGTCAGAACCTCTTAGTGCTTGTTAGCCTTCCAGGGCTGGAGGTCTTGTGTGGTGGAGCCATCAGTTGTAAGTGGTTCACTTAGGTTCTGTTGCTAGGAGCAGCTTCTCGAGCCTCTGTCTGTGCCAGGAAGGACCTGAGGTGGGATAGTAGAGCTTGGTGGGTGGCACGGACACCAAGGTGCTGGGGTACCATTAACCCAGCACTGCCAGGACAACACCAAACCATGGTCCTCAGCACTACAGCTCCACAGCTCTGAAAGCCCTCCAGGGATGGGGACTCCAAATGCTGCCCGGGGCAGAAATTGTTCCTCATGGCCAACCTCAACCTCCTCTGGTGCAACCTGAGACCCTTTCATCGTATCTTGTCACTTGGGAGAAGACCTTAATGTCCCTCTGGCTCCAGCCTCCTTTAAGGGAGTTGTAGAGATCCAGGTCTTCCCTCAGCATCCTCTTCTCTAGGCTGAAAACCCCCAGGTCCCTCAGCTGCTCCTTCCAAGTTCTCCAGAAGCATCTTCTTCTTCTTCTCTTGACCCTTCCTCAGCTTTGTTGCCCTTCTCTGGACCTGCTCCAGCCCCTCAGTGTCCTTCTTGAAATGAGTGGCTGTAAACTAACCCCAAGATTCCAGGTGTGGCCTCAGCAGTGCCCAGCGCAGGGGGATAATCCCTGCCCTGCTCCTGCTGGCCACAGCATTGCTGATCCTGTGGCCTTCTTGGCCACCTTGGCACACACAGGCTGGTCTCCAGCCACTGTTGACCAACACTCCCAGGTCCTTTTCTACCCTTTCCAGCCACTCTGCCCCATCCTGAAACCTTCACAGGGTTGGTGGGACTTCAGAGCAGGGAAGGAGTTAATGGCAGAGAAGGTCTTGAGGGTTGGGTTGAAGGCAGGAAGACTTCCTCTGGTTTCCTCAGGTTCCACATCAGAGCTTTGGGAGGAGCTGCAAGAGGGGCTGCCCCTGCCTGGCTCCATGGCCTGCATCCACCGTGACACAGAGTGAGGTGAGGTTGGTGGGAGGTGGACACGTTATGAAGCAGGAGCCAGACCACTCTGGGCTGCCTCAGCCCACACAAAGTGACTACCATCATTAGGTGCTGCTCAGACCCTGCTGATCCGACCTTGGCTGGTGTGAGGGTCCTCTTGTCCCCATGCCATGCTCTGGGGACATGCCAGAAGGTTCTGTGCTGTCTGGGGAAGAGGCTCTGCCCCTCTCGGGAGCACTCATTTGCTTCTGGGCTGTGGTGGGACCTAAGAGAACGTTGATTGTGGTGAGGGGAGATAAGAAGGTCCTCGATGGATGGTGGGGCTGCTGGGCATATCTTCCTGGTGAGACCTAAGAGGACTTTGATGGTAGTGAGGGGAAGTGAGGAGATCTGTGATGGATGGTGGGGCTGCTGGGCTTATCTCCTTGGTGAGACCTAGGAGGACATTGATGGTAGTAAGGGGTGGTGAGGAGGTCCCCGATGAGTGGTGGGGCCTCTGGGCTTACCTCCTCGGTGAGACCTAAGAGGACATTGACAGCAGTAAGGGGAGGTGAGAAGGTCCCTGATGAGTGGCGAGTCTGCCGAGCTTATCTCCTTGGTGAGCATCTGGGACGGGACAAGACGCAGGATGCTCAGCAAGCCTTCGTGCCTGGCGCCCAGGCCACCTTCATGCCCTGGCGGCCCTGGGCGAGCTTCAGACCCACACCAGCTAGACCAGGGAACCGGAGGAGCTCCTTGCTCACATCTCTTCCACCTCCTCCGAACCAGCCCTTGCAGGGAAGCCTTGGCTGAAGTTCTCCAAGCCTTTTGTTCCCACCGCAGCCTCCCAGCCCTGCCCCTCCG
>VWZI01017426.1:26313-37359 GCA_013396835.1 Psilopogon haemacephalus | reverse complement strand
CCCACCCCTTCCCCGCCCCGGGACAAGGAATGTTGCATGAAATTAGCCCCCTCCTTCTGCTGCTCCTCAGAGTCCCACCTCCGAACGCTTCCGCTGCTCATCCCCCACTGCGTGGTGGCCATGGCCTCCGAGAGCGACACTTGGGCCGGGTGGGTTGGGGGTTAGCTGGGAGCTGAGCCTCAGGGGGACAAGGAGAGGGCTTCTGGTGGAGTCCCAAGTGTTGGCTGTGTTGTGCAGGTGCGGGCAGGCAGGGCGGTGTTGGTCAGAGAGTGGTAGGGAGGTGAGGTGGCTGGTGGATGCATCTCAGGTAGACTGAGGTGACCCATGTCATGGGCGACCAAGCCGCTCCAAGCCTGGGAAGTGAGCTGGCTGGAGGCCGCATCTCAGGCAGGTTGTGGTGGTTCGTGTTGTGGATGACGTGAGCTGCTTCAAGCGGGCTGGAGGCCACACCTTGGGCAGGTTGGGCTTGCCTGTGGCGTGGGCACCCCAAGCTACGCCAAGCTGGCAGGTGAACTGGTTGAAGGCCACATCTTGAACAGGTTCAGGTGGCCCATGCCATAGCCACCCCAAGCTGTTCCATGTTGGCTGGAAACCACATCTCGAGCAAGTTGAGGTGAGCCATGGCATGGACGCACCAAGCTGCTCCAAGCTGTCCGGCATGGTGGGAGCACATCAGGGCAGGAGCTGCTGCAAGAGGCAGGCAGGGCTGGCACTAGATCTGGCACCGAGCATTGGCAGGAGACACATGGCCACTGTGATGGCCATGGCACTCTGGGGGTGGCTGAACCAGCCAGGTGGTTGTGCTGGTGCTTGAAGGGAAAGAGTTCTGGAGGTCTTCGTGGAAGGGTTGTGCCAGCGTGGTAGTGGCTTGGTGGATGCCCAGAGTGATGCCCAGAGCAGGGTGGACACCTGTGGTGACACCTAGAGGTGAGTGAATGCCTGTGGTGATGCCCAGAGTTGCTCACCTGCCATCCTTGCCCCACCAGACAGAAAAATGATTGCCACCTGAGCAGGACCATCCCTGGACTCTCTGCCCTGGTGAGAGTGGAACCAAAAGTACATGGCCAGAAGCAGCATGGTGGGACTGCAGCAGCCAACACTTGGCCAATGTTCAGTGGCGGGGGGAGGAGGGTGGGGAGGTCTTTTCTTTCCTCTTGGACTGGGCAGGGCTTGCTTCCAAGGTGGGGACATTGGTGGGTCCATCTTTAACCTCCCTGCTTTGATGTAGGGAGCAGATGATGACCAACAGGAGATGATGACCCTGAGCTCCAGGGTCCTCATGGTGTAGGGAGTAGATGGTGACCAACAAGAGGTGATGACCCTGTGCTCCAGGGTCCTCATGGTGTAGGGAGTAGATGGTGACCAACAGGAGATTATGACCCTGGGCTTCAGGGTCCCCATGGTGTGGGGAGATGTTGATGACCAAAAAGAGATGATGACCCTGAGCTCCAAGGTCNACCCTTATTTTGCATCTTTGTAGTCTCTATCTTTGCAAAAGAGAGAGAGAGAGATAGAGAGAGAAAGAGAGAGGACCCATCCCTAGATCTACACCTAGAGCCACTCTGGCCCCATAGGCTTTGGCTCCACCAATCTCTGGACCTGCTGAGATGGTGCCCAGGTGCCAACCCCACCCATGGCTGATGGGGAGGACTTTTCAGTGACTGACTCCATGAATGTTCAAAACCTTTAGAAAGGGAGGAAAATTAAACAACAAAACTCAACCCACAACACACCCCCAGCCCCCGCCCCCAAAGGTCCTTCAGCCACTCTGGGCTGGGGACATTTTGGGAACCAAACAACCAAACTTGGCATTTTTGGGACACTCCAAGGTCTTCCACCCCCACAAGGAGCTGGAGCTTCCAACAACCCCATGATGGCACCATGTCCTCATCCCACCTCTGCTCAGGGCAGCCATAGTGCCCATAGCACCTGTTGGCACCTCCCAGAGCAGTTGGTGGGAGCAGGAGGAGGCCATCAGAGGGTCTGGTGGCCATGTTGGCTCATGCCATGCCAATGGGAAACCTGGGCACTGGTGGTGGCACCATCATAGAGGTCATCAGGACTTGTTTGGAGCCATTCCATTGCCCAGCAGTTTTGTGGGCACTGGGGTGACCCCAGCAAGTCCTGGTGCTGGAGAAGGTGGCATCAACACCCCAGCATGGTGCCCCTGGTTGTGAGGTGGCCAGGGTTGGCCTGGCTCAGGAGGAGGTGGCTTGGTGCCCAAGTGTCCCCAAAAGCCAAGTCCCCCATGAAGGCATTAACTCTTCTGGTGCTAGAGGGGAGGAGAAGGAGGCTCCTCCTGACCCTCACATCTCCCAGCCTTGACAACCTTCAGCCAGGGCAAAGGTCCAGCCTGGCACTGGGGAGGCAGGACCCTCCCAAGCTCCAGCACCTCCCTGGGGTGGTTCCTGCCCTGTGCTGGCACACCAGGACCTCCTTGGCATGGATTGTGTCCTGTGCTGGTACAACAGGACCTCCTGCAATGGTTTTTGTTCTGTGCTGGCACAGCAGGACCTCCCAGGGTGGTTTTTGTTCTGTTCTGGTGCAGCAGGACCTCCTGGGGTGGTTTCTGTCCTGTGCTGGCACAGCAGGACCTCCAGCGATGGTTTCCGTCCTGCACCAGCACACCAGAACCTCCTTGGGTTGGTTCCTGCCCTGTGCTGGCACAGCAGGACCTCCTCGGTTGTTTTCTGTCCTGTGCTGGCACACCAGGACCTCCTTGGGTTGGTTCCTGCCCTGTGCTGGCACACGAGGACCTCCCGGGACGGTTTCTGGCCTGTGCTAGCACACCAGAACCTCCTTGGCATGGTTCCTGCCCTGTGCTGGCACAGCAGGATCTCCTTGGCATGGTTTCTGTCCTGTGCTGGCTCACCAGGACCTCCTTGGGTTGGTTCCTGCCTTGTGCTGGCACACCAGGACCTCCTTGGGTTGGTTACTGCCCTGTGCTGGCACAGCAGGACCTCTGGGATGGTTCCTGAGGTGCCAGGGTGCCATCCCTTCTCCCTGAGCTCTTGCCGGGCATGTGCCCGCATGGCTCTGTCCCACTGGACCCTGGGGGTTTGGGGCCTCTCGCCCTCCCCAGCTGCCAACCCACTGCCCTCCATCCTTGGTGGGCACCTGGGGATGGCAAGAGGGGCCTGGAGCTGGAGCAGAATGCCCAGCCCATAGCTCACACCCCAGGACACCCCGGGCTTCGTGCCCCATATCGGGGCAAGCCAGGAGGCACCCAAAGGGTGCCCACAGCCATCACACCCGCCCGAGCCACCGCCTGCTCTGCCAGGTGCCATCATGCCCTAGTGGACACCCCCAGCCCCCTCCCTATGCCAATGTTTGGTATCCTGGAGCAGGGCATCACCATCCAGGCTGTGCCCCTGTCACATCTCTGGCCCGTGGGCACAGCCCAGCCAGGCACTGTTCTGCCACCAGGCACCCCCAGATTCTCCACCCCAGCAAGACCCCACCGGGCACTCCCTCCATGCACTGGGCATCTTCACCCTCCTGTGTGCCCGGTTTCTTCACACCCCACCTCTGCCTACTGAGAACCTTAATCCTTCCTGTGTCCCCAGCATCTCCACCCTTTTGTGCCCTTCCACCTTAAGCCCACCTCATGTGTCCAGCATCCTCATCCCTCCTGGGCACCTTCTGCCTTCACCCTCCTGCGTACCTGGCACCTTCATCCATCCCCACATGCCCATCTTACTCACCTCCACCTTCACCCTCCCACCTACCTGGCACCTTCTCCCTCCAAACCCACCCCATTGGCACGTGTGCCCAGCAGCATGTGCCAACACAGCCCCCACCATGCCCTGTGCTCAGCACCCCTCTGCCCCTTCCCTCTGCTGTCCACAGCCTGGCTCCTTCACCTGTGCTGGCATTGCTGGGCACTCCCCCATCACAAGGGCTTGCTGGCACCTGTGCCACTGGCATGACCACACCTTGGCACTGCTGCTGCTGTCATCTCCCTCCAGACCCCCCCAGCTCTGGCCGTTGCCCTCTCACCTCATCCCTGTGCCACCTTCTGCTTGCTCTGCTGTGCCCACACCCATGGTGCTGGTCACTGACACCCAGGCATGAACCAAACCACTGCTTGTGCCCTGGCACTGGCACGTGGCTCACCCTGGCACTGGTCTTATCCCTGTCACCATCACTTGTCCTCTGGCACTGGTTCTTGGCTCACCTTGGCACCAAGACTTGGCTTACTGTGGCACCAGTGCATGAATCATCCCTGTCACCATCACTTGTCCCCTGGCACTAGTTCCTGGCTCACCTGGCACCATTGCTTGGCTTACCCCTGGCTCCTCCACTTGGCTCTTTGGCACCATTGCTTGGCTCATCTCTGGCACCATCACTTGTCCCCCAGCACTGGCACTTAGCTTTTCCCTGGCACCTCCACTTGGCATGCCAGGCTGATGTGGCCTCTCCATCTCCATGCCTGGCAAAGGAGCATTTGGCACATCCCAGGATGCCAGTGAGCACCAGTCCCCACGGGCAGCCAGCTCACATCGTGGTGAGCATGCTGCATGTCAGGCTTGCCACCGCACAGCCCCTTGAGGAGCCTGGCACATCCCTGGGCACCTCTTTCCCAACCCATGGAGCTCAGCTGAGTTTGTTCCAGAGCTGCCCATCCATGTGCCCGCTGACAGCCCCCCTGGCTGGCTTTGGCACTGCTTGGCACACTTGCAGAGCCTCTGGCTGTCCGCATTCTGGCTTCTCTGGCGTTTGCTCCTGCTGCAGGGTCACAGCTGGCATGAGTGGGCATGGGTGGGCATAGTTGGCATGGGTGGCCCTTGCAGAGCAGCATCTGCTGGACATCTGCACGCCACTGTATGACCAAGTCCCTTCACTGCTGGTGACTTGTCCCTGGCTGTGTCACCCACCCTGCTTGGCACTGCCAGCCCCTGCCTGGCCTGATCACTGTGCTCCGTGCCCACCTCTGCTGCACCTGCTCCACTTCACCCACAGAGAGAGGAGACCCTGGCAGCCCTTGGAGACCCCTGGGTGGCCCTTGGAGACCTTGGGGGCTCTTGGGAGACCCTCAGTGGTCTTTGGAGATCCAAGTGGCCCTTGCAGGCTCATGTGCCCCATGGAGACCTTGGTGGCCTCTGGAGGCCCAAGTGACCCAAGTGGAGGTTCCAGTGGTCTTCAGAGATCCAAGTGTCCCATGGAGACCTTGGCTGCCTTTGGAGACTCAAGTGGCCCTTGGAGACCCAGGTGGCCCCATAGAGGCCCTGGTAGCCCATGGCAACTTTGGTGGCCCGTGAAGACCCAGGTGGCCCCCAACAGGGGGCCCTGGTGGTCTTCTGGGCCCAATGGCAGCAGGGAGTTGGCAGCGTGAGGTGTGCTGGCCTGAGTGCAGGCTGCCCGTTGGGTTGGCACCGGGCAAAGCCCGGGGGTCTCTGCCCCTTCCGCAGCTGCTTCTGGGGCCACCAGGAGAAGACCCTGCCTGCACCTGCCTCTCACCACTGAGAGGCCACCACCTGCAGCCACCAACAGGGCTGCAGAACCTTCACCCCGGGACTAGGAGAGCTGGAGCCTTCTCGCCATTTCTGAGGAGCCCTTTTTTTCCTCCTCTTCCTTGTCTTCCTTCTCTTCCTCTTCCTTGTCCTCTTCCTCCTGCTCCTTCTCCCCATGTCCACCTCAAGATCCTCCTGGAAATGGTGGGTGCATCCCCCCACACCCCTGCCCTGCCCTGCCCCGGCACTCACCCCCTGCACCCCCCCAGCTCCCGCACCAAGCAGCTGCAGCCGTGCCTGTGTTGGCAAACACTGGGTGACCCCCACCTGACGTTGGCACCGGGGCAAAGGCCACCGCTGCCAGTGGGGGGGGCACCACGGCTCGTCCCGAGTCAGGCAACGCACACCCAGAGAAGGCCACTTCCAACCCCTGCTACTGGGGCCACCAACTCTCTCCCCAAGGGCTGCAAGGGGCTGCCAGACCTGCTCCTCATCCCAAACCATCTCCCTCACCCCAGACCTTCTGCCTCATTCCAGATTTTCTCCTCACCCCAAACCTTCTCCCCTGCCCCAGCCACCACAGGTTCATTCTCCTCATCACCCTGTCACCCAGGGCTGTGCCCTCCCTCTCCCTTCCATTCCCAGCACCAGGCATGGCAGAGCCAGGTGGCCCTGGGTTTGGGGACATTGCTGTCCCCAGACAGCACCGAGGACACTGGTTGAAAGTGCTTCTATTTGGGGTACCATGGCTGGTTCCATGCCAGGTGCTAAAGCTGCTTCATCCAGCCCTTCTTCAGCCACCCAGCTTGTTCCACCCTCAACCATAAATCCCACTTTGTGGCCATCTGTGCCCACTGGTGCCACCTGTACCAGGGAGGCCACCCTCAGCACCCAGCTAGGACCAAGCCACTCACCCTTCATCAAGAACCTTGATGGCCAAGGGTCAAGGTCTTGTCTCATGGCCATGTCTTACCACGCTCTGTGCCCAACTGAGGCCAAACCATTTTCCCTGGCAACATGGTGCCTGGTGGTGCCTTCACCAGGGTCAAGTTCTTCGTCCCTTGGCCACATCCAACCACCTTGAGCACCCAACTGGGGCCAAGCCACTTGCCCGCCTTCACCAAGGTCTTTGATGGCCAAGGGTCAAGGGCTTGTCCTGTGGCCATTCCCACCACCCTGGCAGAGCTGTTACCCCCCTCCTTGGCAGAACCATGACCACCCCATCGGCCACTCCCTTCCTTTCCTAATTGAGCCAGGAGAACCTGGATCTCCCCCTTTGGTGTAGATAAAAGAGCTTCCCACCTCCATCCTGCTCCGGCCACCACTGCACCTCCAGCCCCGGTGGGACCTTTCCCCGGTGACAAGCCATCCAGGAGAAGGCAGAGCGGTGGCAGGCGGGGAGGACCCCCCACAAACTGTGGCACCAACCCCACCACCACCTCCTCTTTTGGCAGTGCCATCCTGGTGCCACCGGGACCGTTACTGTGATTCTTGTGGCTTCTCTTCTCCAGGACTTGGGGTCATCTCCTGTACAAAAGGGACACTCAGCTCCGGTTGGGTTCCAAACCAACTCAACTTGAGCTCTTTTGGGAGACTCCAAAGGGTTTTCTGGGGGCTCCAAGGGTTTTTTGGGGGGGGCTCCAAGGGTTTTTTTTGGGGGTGGGTGCTCCAAGGGGTTTTGGTTTTTTTTTGGAGGGGCTCCAAGGGTTTCTTTGGGAGCTCCAAGGGTTTGTGGTTTGTTTGGGGTTTTTTTGGGTTGTTTGGTTTTTTTTTTTTTTGGGGCCCCCAGGGGTTATTNCCTCCCCCCACCCTGTGACTTGGACTCTAGAAGAAGAACCAAACCCAAAGCGCTTGGTGGGCACCACTGTGGCTTTTCCCTGGCCACAGCCATGCGCGAGTGGTGCCAAACACTAGTTGTAGCCATGCGGCGCCAACCTACCGCTGTAACCAGGCGGTACCGAGCTTCGGCCCCCTTGCCTGTGCTGGCGCCGCCCTACAGCTGGAGACAGGTGGCGCCGGGCCGCAGCCCCTGCCCGCGTGGTGCCAACCACAGCTGTGGCCACACGGCTGCCCCTACGGTGCCAACCACACCTGTGTCACCACACAGCGCCGGCTGCAGCCGTGCCCGAGCAACGCCAGCCCGCTTAGCCGTGTCCAAAGCGGGCGCCGACCGCTTAACCGCGCCGGGTGCCGACCCGCAGCTGTGCCCCGTGCGGGTGCCAACCCCTCTGCCCCCCTCCCATGCATGTGCCACCCTCCCAGCCACACTCCCACTCACCGCTGCATGTGCATAAACTGGCTCCGCGTGCCCTGACCCCACCCCAGCCTCGCCCTCGCCCTGCCTGTGCGCAGGCAGGCACGGCCCGCACCTGTGCCCAGCTGTGCCCAGCTGTGCCCGCCTGTGCCCGACACTGGGCTGGTGGATATTTTTTTTTTTCCTTTTTGGGTTTAACTTGCCCTCCCTAGGGGTCGGTTTGATTTTTTGCCCTTCTTTTTGTACGGAGCTGCGGAGGTGCCCGCGGGCCTCCTGCCCTCGACGTTGTGATACATCCCACAGAGATCTATGTTTCTTATATTATTATTATTATTAATTATTATTATTATTATTAATTATTATTATTATTATGTAATAAATTTCTAAGAAAGCTTCGCTTGGTCCTCTGGTTTCACTCCAGGTTCCAGCTGAACCCAGATAGGAAGGGTGGGGAGGTGTTGGCAGCATGGGCCACGTGGGCAGCATAGGAAGGGTGGGCAGTGTGGGCAGCTTGAAGGGTGTAGAAAGCTATGGGCACCATGGGCAGTTGTGGGGGCATGGACAGGCCCTCGTGATCCTCACAGTACACGGTGGAGAGCCCACTGTAAGGTGAAGGTGGCACAGGCACCCCTGGCATCCTCTGCTCTGGTCCTGTCACTGAGCTGGGCATCTCCTGCCCTTCATACTGGCATGGAACTGGATAACTCCTGCCCTCTCCCCTGGTATGGAGCTGGACAACTCCTGCCCTCATCCAGGCATAGACCTGGTCGTCTCTTGCCCTCAACTCTGGCACACAGGTGAGCACCTTCTGCCCTAGCCCACATCTGGGCATTCCCTGAGCTGGTACTGAGCTGGGCACCTCCTGCCCTGGGGACTTCCCAGGTGCACACCCGTGGGTTGCTCTATCACCACATGGGTGCGACCTGTGGGTGCAAGTTGTGTCAGGGCCACAGGCACTGCAGAGGAAGATGCGGGGCCACAGGTGCTTTGGGGACACTTTATTGGTGGGGGGAGGCCAGGGGCACTGGAGGGTGGGCTTTGGGGGGCTGGGGTGCACTGGGCAGAACTGGGGTGAACTGGGGTGCTGGGTTTGGGGGTCTGTATGGCACTGGGGTGTGAGGATATGGGGTCTGGGGGGTAATGGGGGCCACTGAAGCATTAAGTTTTGGGGTGGGGGGCAATGGGGTGAACTGGGGTGCAGTAGGGTGTGGGATTTGAGGTGTCTGGGGTTCTGTGGGGTGCACTGGTGTGTAGGGTTTGGGGTGCACTAGGGTGGGGTGGTATGAACTGGAGCGCACTGGGATGTGGAGTTTGGGGTGTCTGGGGCGCAGTGGGGTTGGATGGGATGCACAAGGGTGTGGAGTGTGGAGGCCTGGGGGCGCTGGGCTGCACGGGGGTGCAGTGGGGGTCCGTGTGCCCCCCCTGCCCCCCTTAAGCCGCGCACTTGCAGACGAAAGGCTTCCGCTCCCCGCAGGAGTCATCGTCCCAGGCCAGGAACCCTGCGGGGAGGAAGAGGAGGGAGCGTTGGGCACGTGGGCGCTGAAGGACCTCTCCGAGCCCCTCCCATCCTCCACCACCCCCCAGTCCGCCCCCTCACCCGCTGAGTCCTCCAGAGCCACGCAAGGACCCCCCGGGGGGGCATCGTCGCCGTCCCAGGCTGAGTAGCGCTGGGGGGCTCCGTCCGCCCACAGCCAGGCGGGACCCTGCGGGGAGAGGGGCGGTGAGGAGGGCACCCTGCGGGGGGCACCCCGCCGGGGGCACCCCAGAGGGCGCCGGGAGCCCCTCAGCGCAGGGCCCAGCTGAGGGTCTGGGTGCAGGACCCAGGAGCCGGCTGGGGTGGGGGGCGGCGGGCACGCTGGTGGGCACGGGGAGCCCTCACCCGGCGGTGCAACCCGATCCAGACGTCGCCCTCCTCTTCCTCCTGGCGCTGGCGCTGGGCGATGAAGGCTGCCAGGGCTCGGTGCTCGTCGCGGCTCGGCAGCGAGGCCAGGTGGCACCCGCCGCGAGTGGCACGGCACCAGGCCTGGCATGGGGGCACATGGTGGGCAGAGAGGGGCACAGGGAGATGGGGTGCGCCCCCTCAGCATGCCCCGAACCTCGGCACCCAGCAACCCTGGCACCCAGCACTGCCCTCCCCTTTGTTCCCTCCCTCCGCCCGCCTTACCCACNCAGGCTCTTTGCCCCCCAACACACCCCCTGGCGTCATCCTGCACCCCTCAGCACCACGACACCCTGCACCTGCACCCAGCACCCTCCTCCTCAGGCTCTTTGCCCCCCAACACACCCCCTGGCGTCATCCTGCACCCCTCAGCACCACGACACCCTGCACCTGCACCCAGCACCCTCCTCCTCAGGCTCTTTGCCCCCCAACACACCCCCTGGCGTCATCCTGCACCCCTCAGCACCACGACACCCTGCACCTGCACCCAGCACCCTCCTCCTCAGGCTCTTTGCCCCCCAACACACCCCCTGGCGTCATCCTGCACCCCTCAGCACCACGACACCCTGCACCTGCACCCAGCACCCTCCGCCTCAGGCTCTTTGCCTGCCTTACCCATCTCCTGGGCATCATCCTGCACCCCTCAGCACCCTAAAACCCATTGTTCCAGGCTCTTTGCCCACCTTTCCCACCCCCTGGGCATCGTCCAGCACCTGATAACTACCCAGCATTCAGCACCCAGCACTCAGCACCCACCTCTGCTTTCCTCCAGGCCAGCTCCTGTCCGAAGTAGCCGTAGCAGTGCCCTCTGAGTGCCAGCCAGCCCGGGGGGCATTTGGTTGCCACTGGCACCCCTGGGTGGGGGGTGACTGGGGATGGGGGGAAGAGGGAAGGGGTCACTGGTACCTTCCCTGGGACCCTCCCTGCAGCCACGGAGATGCCCCGAGGCAGGCTCAGAGCACCCCTGGCTGCTTTGGGGTACAGGGTGCGCGGGATGAAAGGGCCTGGGTTCAAGGGTGCAGGACGCAAGGTGCTGGGCTCAGAGGTGCAGGATGCAGGGGTACAGAATAAAAGGTGCAGGGTGCTGAGCACAGGCACTGGGCACTCACCAGGCAGTGGGGGGTGCAGAAGCAGGCAGCTCAGCACCACAAGCCCCGACACAGCAAGGGGTCCCATCCTGTCCAGGTCTGCAGCACAGCTGGTTGAGGGGCAAGGAGCACCCTCTGGGCACCCACTGCCATGCCCAGAGCACCCACCACCTGCTTGGGCACCTATTGCCTGCCCTGGCAAGCACCACAGGTGGTGGGCATCTATTGCTGCCCAATACCCATCACCTCCCTGGGCACCCATGACTCCATTGCCTTCTCTCATACTCCCCACCCCCCCCCCCCCCACACCCC
>VWZI01017426.1:824-15303 GCA_013396835.1 Psilopogon haemacephalus | reverse complement strand
CTTGGTCCTCCTCCTCCCCCACAACCTCTCCTGTCCCTCAGCTATCCTGAAGTCTCCCCACTCCCACCACCCCACCCCCTCAGATGCACTAGAAATCCCTCAACCCTAATGCTCCTCACCCCCCAGATCCCTCTCTCCCCTGCCAAACCTCCTCCTGCCCCCTCCCTTAAGCCCCAGGATGCTCACGGGGGGGATCTCTCCCCGGTCCAGCTTGCGGCGGTAGAGCAGCATAGCATGGACAGTGTTGCCTGCCCGGGCTGCCTGGACGTGACTGGGGGTCACATAGAGGAAGTCCTGGAGACCAAGGATGGGGCTTGGTGACCATCTCGGGGTGGGGTTTGCTGACCTTAGAGGTCCTCACCCCAACTCACCCCGCCCCTTTCCCCAGCCCTTACCATGGCATAGTAGTTGCTGTTGACCATGAGCGGGCTGCGGCCACGCAGGTAGATGTACTCCTCCCACCAGTCGCTCACCTGGGGTGGTGGGGACAGGATGGGGACAAGGATGGGCATGAGGATGGACATCAGGACAGGGATGGAGTGCAGGACCTTTCACCCTGCCATCATGACCCATCTGAGGCACTCAGGAGGATTCAAGGTCTCCCTCCCCATGATCATGAAGGGACATCTGGAGTCATCATCATCTCTAGTGGGTACCAGGATGATGGGCACAGTGTCACCATCTCCAGGAGACAAGATGATGGGCCCAGGATCACCATCTCCAGCGGACAAGAGGATCACGTGCCCAGGGTCACCACCTCCATTGGACAACAGGACCTCAAGCTTGGGTTGGTATCATCACCTGCATCCCATGATGGGTGCCTAGAGAAGCTGAGGGTGCTCACATAGTTGGTTGTCCACCACGACTTGAGGATCAGGTACTTCTGCAGCCGTGGAGCTGTCTGCTCCTTGAACTCCTTGGCCAGAACCTCCATCCTGCCATACTTCTCATCGTCCATCAGTGGACGCACCGACTCCAGGTACTGCAGGAAGAGGAGCCAGAGTCACCTCTCCACTTCCATCCCACCATGGTTGGACCCCACCCTATCCCCTTGTCCTCACCCGGGTGATGGTAGCCTGCACGGAGGGCACGGGGAGCTTGGGCAGGGAGGTCTGGAAGCTGTAGAGCAGAGGCTTGCGGACTGACAGCAGCTTCATCAGTGCCTGTGGGCAGCAGGGAGGAGGTGGATCTCTGTGCCATGGAGCAGGGACAGCTCATCCCCACCATCAGAAGACCTCACCAGTATCCTGGCACCCACCATCTCCATGCCATGAAGTGGAGTCATCTCATCCTCACCATCAGAAGATGTCACCAGCACCCTGGCACTCACCATCTCCACGCCATGAAGCAGGGACAGCTCATCCCCACCATCAGAATACCTCACCAGCAACCTGGCACTCACTAACTCCATACCATGGTGTGAAGTCATCTGATCCCCACCACCAGAAGACCTCCCCATCCCCACCAGGTCTCACCACCCAGATCTTGGTGCTGCGGCTCATCTTGCCATGGGGCTCAAACATCCACCCATGGTAGGACAGGAGAAGCTTCAGCAGCTGGCGGAAGATGAGGACGGACGAGAGCCAGACACCGGTGGAGAAGACTGCAACGCTCGCCACCGTCCGGCTCTCAGCACTCAGCAGGGGGCTGCAGGACCACACAGGGTGAGGTGACATGTGACCAGCTGCTGGGACCCCAGCAGGGATGTCCATGTGCAAGGGGACATCCATTAGTGTTTGGGGCATGTGGAGTGGGACCCACCAAGGCAGGTTCACAAGTGGGTCTGTGACCACAGGGGTGGGATGGGACCCCTAGGAGATGGTGCGGGTGCCCACAGGGAGGTGGGGTGTGGGGCCCTGGGAGCCAAGGCACGTGGGACTGGTAGACGTGTGAGGTGGTGTCCACCAAGGGATGTGGCTGGTGGGACTATGTCCATGGGTTGAGTCATGGTAGGTAGAAGCATGGCCACGTGTTGGGGGGGGATTGGGCACCACTAAGGGAGATGGTTAGTGGGATCATGCCCATGTGTAGAGGGGGCATTGTCTTCACCAAGGAACATGACTGGTGGGACCATGCCAATGATGTCAAGGGATGTGCATTGGTCCTCACCAAGGGGCATGTCTGGTGGGACCATGCCCATGGATTGGGACATGGTGGGTGGGACCACGGCTGTGAGTTGGGGTGGGTTAGCCACCACCAAGGGAAATGGCTGGTGGGTCCATGTCCATGGGCTGTGGCACATTGTCTTCAGCAAAGGCTGTGGTTGGGGGGCCCATGGCATTGGTTTGGTGAGTAGGGTGGTGCCCCCCATGCTCACCTCTCAGGCAGGCAGTGGCGGATGCGGGCGATCAGCCCCAGTGAAGGGTCAACCTGGCAGTAGAAGGAGCCAGCGGTGGCCATCACCACCACCATCCAGCTGGACGGGGAGGCCGGGTAGACACCAGTCAAGAAGCTGTTCTGTGGGAACAGGGAGTGGTCAGGTGGTGGGCACAAGGGGAATGAGATGCCAAGGAGACACAAAGGGCAAGGTGGTCAAGAGGGAGGAGATGAGCAAGGATGACAAGGTACAAGGGACGCACAAGGGATAAGGTGGACAAGGAGGGTAAGGTGCAAAAGACACACAAAGGATAAGGTGAACAAGGAGGACAAGAGGGACGAGCTGCAAGGGACATACATGGGATAAGGTAAGCCATGTGGGCAAGGAGGACAAAGGGGACAGGTGGGCAAGCTGCAAGAGAGTCAAGACACAAGGGACAAAGCAAGTAAGGTGGACAAGGAGGACAAGCTGCAAGAGAGTCACAAGGGACAAGGTGGGCAAGGTGGGAGAGGACAGGGAGGACAAGGTGAGCAAGTTGGGCACGGTGGACAGGCTGCAAGGGACACACACGGACTAAGGTGGACAAGGGGAGCAAGGATGCCAAGGTGGACAAGGCTGGGGGGTGTCTGACCACCTGCATGCCCCCTGGGTGCCCACCTTGGCACGGACCAAGCGCTTCTTCCATGAGGAGATGCCTGCAAGGTAGAGCTGTCGCACAGCCTCGCGGCTCAGGTGGAAGTCCAAGCCCTCGGGGGTGACAGTGAACTGGAAGGCCACAGCCTGGTGAGCTTCTGCCATGGCGGAGAGCTGTGGGCACCTGCAGCAGGGGGGCACCAGTGGGTGCTGAGTACAGGGATGGGCACTCTCCTCGCGATGAGCACCCGCTGGATGCAGTGCCAGGATGGCCAAGCCTGTCCCGTGGGAGCTCTGCCAAGCCCAGTGCTTGTGCTGCCTGCCAGTCACGGGGCACTGGCATGGTGCCCACCGAGGGAAGGGTCAGTGCTGGTGGCGTCACTGAGGAGGGGACACAGCCCTGTTGGTGCGTGGCCTCAGAGGGCATATGGCACACAGCGTCCCTGTACTGGAGCATGGCACACATCATGTCTGCACCAGCACCAGAACATGGCACATGGCACATGCTGTCCTTGTGCTGGAACATGGCACACAGCACATGGCACATGCTGTCTCTGTACTAGAGCACGGCACACAGCACACATCACCTCTGTGCCAGTGCCAGAACATGGCACACACCATCTCTGCACTGAAACATGGCATGGCTGAGGCCTTGGAGACATTCCCCATGTGGGCACAGCTGCTGCTGGGCCCCTGGGTGCTGCCAGGTGTCCCTGGTGCAGGTGAGTTCTGGGTGCCCTTGTGCAGCAGTGTCCTTGAGCTGGAACAGCACCAGTTTGGCATGAACCCAGGCATGGTGACCACTGCATGGCATGGCACAGCAGGGCAGCAAACCCCCCTGCGGACAATCACCCTGCATGGCCTGGCATGGCACTACACAGCATGGTCTGGTGCAACCTGGCAGTGCACAGCAAGGCCTGGCACAGCACTGCCAGATGCAGCAATGCCACTGCAGGCTCCTGAGCACACCACAAGACACACCCCCGTGAGCAGGAAGAGTCCCTCCCTGGGGTTACTCCCTGCTACCCCCTGCCCACCCCCCACAAGGTCACTGGGACTGGGTGATGCATGGGGTGGGGGATGCAGAGGCAGTAGCTACAGGATTGGGAGGCTGCAGTACTGGGGGGCTGCAGGGTCAAGGGGTGTGGGGGCTGAAGGCTTGGGGGCTGCAGCGCTGGGGGACTGCAGGACTGNCGGGCACTCGTCACCGGGCGGCGGGCACTCGTCACCGGGCACTCGTCACCGGGCGGCGGGCACTCGTCACCGGGCACTCGTCACCGGGCGGCGGGCACTCGTCACCGGGCACTCGTCACCGGGCGGCGGGCACTCGTCACCGGGCACTCGTCACCGGGCGGCGGGCACTCGTCACCGGGCACTCGTCACCGGGCGGCGGGCACTCGTCACCGGGCACTCGTCACCGGGCGGCGGGCACTCGTCACCGGGCACTCGTCACCGGGCGGCGGGCACTCGTCACCGGGCACTCGTCACCGGGCGGCGGGCACTCGTCACCGGGCACTCGTCACCGGGCGGCGGGCACTCGTCACCGGGCACTCGTCACCGGGCGGCGGGCACTCGTCACCGGGCACTCGTCACCGGGCGGCGGGCACTCGTCACCGGGCACTCGTCACCGGGCGGCGGGCACTCGTCACCGGGCACTCGTCACCGGGCGGCGGGCACTCGTCACCGGGCACTCGTCACCGGGCGGCGGGCACTCGTCACCGGGCACTCGTCACCGGGCGGCGGGCACTCGTCACCGGGCACTCGTCACCGGGCACTCGTCACCGGACGGGCCTCGCGCCAGCGACACAAATGGCAACGGCTGCCCCGCGACCCCCCCTGCACCGCCCGCGGGGCCGCTCCGCCCCCGGGACTGGGAACGGGACCGGGAACGGGACAAGGACCGCAGAATGATCAGCGGGAATGGGCCCGGGGCCCTTGCGTTGGGACCGGCACCGGCACAGGACCCCAGTGTGGGACCGGGGCCCCCGGGAAAGAACCAGAGCTCTCTGGCAGGGACCGGGACCGCGACCGGGACCAGGCCTCCGAGATCCCGAAGTGGTACTCGCAACCCCGGTCAGGGACTGGCACCCGGGAAAGGGATCGCGAGTGGCAAAGTTCCAAGACGTCCCAGGCAGGACCCCACACCCTGGGGCAGGCTCAGCACCCCCAGGCGCAGACTGGCAGCGAGAGGTCACTGCCTTGACCTTCTTGCCCACTTGGGAATGGGCCAGAAGCAACTGCCCCTGGCGCCCACACTGCCTGCTGCCTTGGTCTGTCCTGCCCACAGTGCTCATGGTGCCCGCAGTGACCCTTCTGCCCACACCTTTGTACCCACCACAGCTGGAAGCGCCCCTGGAGGAGACCTCTGGCCACCACTTTAAGGTCATAGCCAGGGCCACAGCCCCCATCTGGGTGACAGCTGGGGGGGCACATGGGGCACGTGCCCTGTGCCTGCCCTAGGGTGAGACCTTCCCACGCAAGCTCCAGAGGGTGGTGGCAGGGAGGGAGCCCCTGTCTGTGCCCCGCCGCGTGGCAGTGCCCGCAGGCTATAAATAGCTGGTATGTGGGTGAAGGGGCAGCCGGGGCCGTGCCAGGGAGGGCTGGGCCCTGGCATCTACCCAGTACAGCACCACATGCCCGCTGCTGGCAGCTGCTGGATGGGCAGAGGGAGCTGGAGTGCAGACGGAGAGGGATGTGGCGCAGGTGACCATGAGGTAGCCATGGGGAAGGTGGCCCACAGGGAAAGTGTGTGGCATAGGGGAAGGTGGCCACAATGAAGGTGACCATGGGGAAGGAGACAAGGAGACCATGGGGAAGGGGACTTTGGAAGATGGCCATGGGGAAAGTGGCCTGCAGAGAAGGTGATGGTGAAGAAGGTGGTCTTGGAGAAGGCAACCGTGAAAGGTGAAGCCCCTGGGAAAGGTGAAGCCTTAAGGTACAGGGCAAAGAGACCACAGAAGGTGCCCATGGTGTGGCAAGGGGCCGCTTGTCATAGGGAATGTGACCCATGGGGCAGGTGTACCCCAGGGAAGGTGGCCATAAGGAAGGCGAAAGCCATGGAGAATCTGACCATGAGGTGCAGGGGAAGGTGGCCATGGGGAAGGTAGAGCCAATGGGGTGCAGGAGAAGGTGACCACAGGGAAGGTGACCATGGGGAAGACAACAGTGAAGGGTGGCCATAGAATGGTGACACCATGGGGAAGGTGACCACTGAAGGTGGCCATGAAGAAGTCCCATCCCACCTGGTTCCACCCATTAAGCAACCAGAGACCCTGGATTCGGGGTGGGGTCCCCAGTAGCTGCTGCCCTGCCCTCTGGGACATCCTGGGGAGGAGAAAGGGGTGGCCATGGGGCCACCAAGAGCCAGCTGAGGCCACGCCCCACCACAACATTTATTGGTATGAGGGGAGGTTACATTCTGGTGTCAGGAACGGGGAACATACACACAGCAGCCCCCAGCCCCTGGCCACTGCCCCTCATCCCAGCAGGCCCGGGGGTGACGGGGCCAGGCCATGGAGCTCACAGGTCCTGCCCCACAGCTGTGGAGGGCATGAGAAGAGGCCCTGCAGCAGCCATCTGGGGGCTCCCAACACCTCCTGGGACCCCAACCTTTGTCAGCTGAGTCCACTTTGTGCCCCCGCACTGGTCTGGGCAAGGGGGTCCCACCAGTGCTCCCCCTGGCCCCCAGACTCAAGCCCTGCTCTGTACCAGCAATGCAGGGACAAGGCTGTGCCACCTGCCCAGGGTGGCTGTCCTGTTTGCTGGGGGACACTGATCCCCCCACCCTCCCCACCCTCTTCCCTGCACCTTGGGGAGTACCCGAAGTGGGCACCAGCTCCCCCAAAAACCAATCCAGAACACCCACACCCCCCCAAACCATTCCAGCCCCCTCCCCAAGGAGGGCACAGCCTGTCCTTGTCCTGCCCCACAGTCCAGGCACTGCCAGAGTGGGCAGGGGGAGGCTGTGGGGGTCAGGTAGAGGTGAGGAGTTTCCAAGCAGAGCTGTGGGGGGTCAGGCAGAGGTGAAGGGGGGTGGTCCAGACAGGGCTGAGGTAGGGGGTCCCAGGAAGCCCTGAGAGGGTCACTTTCAGGAGCACTGCGCCTTGTGCTGGAAATAGGCCTGGAAGCGGCTCTCTGCATAGTCCTGGGGGAGGTGGGAGAAGGGGAGTTAGCAGCTGTTCGGGAACCCCTCCAGAGCCCCCCGCCAGGGCAGCTGCAGCCCACCCCCTGCCCCTCCCCAGGACAGGACTCACCAGATACCCAAAGCTGATGGTGGAGATCTTCGCCTGCAGGATGGACCACAGCCCCCAGAAGAAATGAGAGGCCAAGGCAAAGCTGGTGGAGAAAGCTATCAAACAAGGGACTGGGGGAAGGGTGTCACCCCCCAACTCTGTGCTACCTGCAGCAGGGGCTGTGCCCGCCCCACCTCGCCCCAGGACTCCCCCCATGCCATGCCCCTCACCGGTTGATCTCGGTGAGCATCTCCTCCTCGGCACAGAGCTGCTCCTCGGGCGTTGTGTCCCTGCGGCACCCCACATCCTCCCACAGGTAGTGCCGGATGAAATGCAGCTGCAGGTGGGGAAGACAGAGGGTTGAAGACCTTCCCCACGACACTGCCATCCCCCCCTCTCCATGTCCTGGAGGGTGTAGGGGGTCCTCTACCTGTTGCTGCCTGCTGGGGTAGTTGTCTGGGGAGGCCTTGAAGAAGGGCCAGTCTGGGTGGGTATAGTTATAAACCCACTCGCAGAAGTGGTTCCCAATGTCAAAACCCCTGGGGAAAAAAGGGGTGGGGGTGAGTAGAGACACTCCCCAAACACCCCCACGCCTCCTCAGGTGGTCCAGAAGAGCCCCCTCTCCAGAGGCACCTGTAGTTGTAGCTACTGTACTCAAAGTCGATCAGCATCAGCTTGTCCGAGGAGGAAGCTTCGTGCCCAGCCAGCAGCAGGATGTTCCCTGCAGGAATGGGGAGAGATCAAGGTGGGGGGTCCTGGAGGTGTCCTGAGTGGGGAGCAGAAGGCTGAGGTTGTGTCCAGAAGGGTCTTGGAGGGGGTCTTGGCAGGAGTTGGACAGGTGCAAGAGGCCGAGGTTGTGCCCAGGGATGGGTCTGGCAGGACTTTGGTAGGGGCAGGAGGTTGAGGCTGTGCCCAAAGGGAGATCGAGGCAGGTTTTTTGGGGGTCTTGAAAGGGGCAGGAAGCTGAGGATGTGTCCAAGGGGGTCCTGGCAGGATCTGGGCAGGGGCTAGAATGCTGAGTTTGTGCCCACGGTGGGTTCTGGGGGAACCTGGAAAGGGCAGGAGGTCAAGGATGTACCCAGGAGGGATCTGGGGGAGTGCAGGCAAGAGCTGGACTGGCACAAGAGGCCAAGGTTGTTCCCAGGGAGGGACCTAGCAGGACTGGGACAAGGGCGGGTGGTTGAGGCTGTGCCTGGAGGGGAGGGAACCCAAGGTACGTTCTGGAGGAGTCTTGACAGGGACAGGAGGCTAAGACCGTGCCCAGGAAGGACTTGGCAGGACCTAGGTAAGGGGCAGGAGGTTGAGACTGTGCCCAGGGGATACCCAGGGGGGTCCTGGCAGGGGCAGGAGGCCACACTCACCTTCCTGGACGTCGTTGTGGCAGAATACCACAGGCGAGGGAGTGGCCTCCAGCAGCTCCCTGTGGTCAGGGGGCAGATGGCTCAGCAAGGGCAGGGCCACTACTGCCACCAGCAGAGCTCTGGACATGGCTGGAAGCCAGAGGAGCCCTGTCCGTGGACATGAGGACACCTCCACGAGCTGTCCCTGAGGGTCCTCAGGTGGCAGGCACCCAGAAGGACAGCAGCGACCCTCCCTCCAGAGAGGCTGAGACTACCCTGCCCCACATCAGGTCAAATTCACCTGAGGTTCTTCATCTCCTCCTGCAGGTTGTAAGTCTTGAGGTGGTTAAACTTCTTCAGCTGCTCCTCCTCAGTGAAGGTCAGCTCTGAAATCTGCTTCAGGTACCTGGGGACAGCAGCCAGGTGGCACAGGTAACCCTGAATGCTGCCACCCCACAGAACCTCCTTCTCTGTCCTCAGCCTGGCACTCAGGAGCTGCCCTAAGCCCTGTTCCCTCGGGTTCTAGCAGTGGTTGGCTAGGAAACCTTCTGAGACCTGGATGCCAGGGGTTGAGGGATCTGAGGGAAGCTTCTGGCTCCTCACAACTCCCTGACAGGAGGTTGGAGCAAGCTGAGTGGTGACATCTCTTGTCTTGAGTGATAGGTGAAGAGGAAATGGCCTCAGGATGTGCCAGGGGAGGTTTCAGCTTGGTCATGAAGAACATTTTGTGCCCCTTGAGAGTTGCCCAGGCCTGGCTTAGGCTGTCCAGGGCAGTGATGGAGTCCCCACCCCTGCAAGGGTTTCAAAGCAGTGGAGCTGTGGTGCTGAGGGCCATGGGTTGGTGATGTCCTGGCAGTGCTGGGGGAAGAGTTGGAACCTGACAGTTTCAAGGGAAATTCTCCTCACATTCTTCTCTGTCCTAGGCAGGTCACAACTGGAGCCAGTTCTGGGCTCCCCAGTTCCAGAGGAACTGGAAGTTACTGGACAGAGTCCAGTGGAGGCTGGGAAATTGCTGAGGGGCCTGGAGCATCTCTGTGAGGAGCAAAGGCTGAGCCCTGGGGCTGCTGAGCCTGGAGAAAAGCAGCCCCAGAGGGCATCTTGTTAATGCTAAGCAAGAGCTGAAGGGCCTGTGCACAGCAAGAGGATGGGTCCAGACTCATCTCAGTGGTGCCCAGTGCCAGCCCAAGGGGCACCAAGTGTAAGCCAGAAGGTTCCATCAGGAACAACTTGTTGGCTGTGATGGTGCTGGAGGCCTGGAGCAGGCTGCCCAGAGAGGTTGTAGAGTCTCCTTGTTTGGAGAGCATCCAGCCCCACCTGGCCATGGTGACCCTGGGCAAGCTGCTGTGGGTGGCCCTGGTGGATCAGGAGGGTTGGACTGCATGATCTCCAGAGGGTCCTTCCCACCACACTGTGCTGGAGTGCTGGGATCTCCAAGCTATCCTCCAACCCATTCCTTGATGCCTCCCCTGTCCCAGGCTCCACCCCAGGCCCCCTCTTACCACTCCATGGTCCCAAAGAGCCACTTGGGCTCCTTGTTGAAGGGCATCACCATGCCATGGAAGCGCGACAGCTTCACTGCAATCTCCCTCGAGATGTCAGGGTCCCGCAGGTCCTCAGTGCACAGACGACGGCTCTGGGGGGACAGGCATGAGGGAGCAGCGCTGGGGGAGGATGAGGAGATACCCCCCCCGACCTCGGGGTGGTCCCCAGCACAATGGGGGTGCTGGGACCCCAGTTCTATACCGGGATGAACTGCTCCAGACGGCCCTGAGGGAAGACGCCGTAAAGCCGTGGCCCCAGTGCCCGCTCGGCCAGGATGGCGAAAGTGACACTCTCCAGCACCAGTGAGTCCACACCCTGGGGGACTGGCAGTCAGGGACACTCCCCCCCCAGTCATCCCATGCTGTCCCAGTGCCGCCCTAGCCAACCCCCTGACCGCTGTCCCAGTGTCCCCCGAGCAACCCCTCTGACTGCTGTCCCAGTGTCCCCCCAAGTCACCCCTCTGCTGTCCCAGTGCCCTACAGCCTCCCCTACCCAATGTCCCTGTTCCTCTCCCAGTGTCCCCCAGTTATTCCCCTACTTTCCCTGTTCCCTTTCCAGTGTCCCTCAGCTGCCCCCACCCCAACCAGTGCTCCAGTCATCCCCACCACTGGTGTCCTAGTGTCCCCCCAGTCACTCCCATACCCAGTGCCTCTGTCCCCTTTCCAGTGTCCTCCAGTTAACTCCCTACCCAGTGTCCATGTTCCACTCCCAGTGTCACCCAGTTTCTCTTCTGACCAGTGTCCTAGTAACCCCCCACTGTCCCCCAGCTGCCTCTCCCACCAGTGTCCCTGTTGTCCCCCTGGCTGCTATCCCACAGTTCCCCAGTTCCCCACCCCATCCCAGTGCCCCCGTTGTCCCCCCCAACCAGTGGCCCAGTCCCTCTGCCAGGTACTGGCTTCCCCTCCAAGGTGCACCCCCAACCAGCGACTCTAACCTCCTTGCGGTGTTCCCGGTTACCCTCCCCCAATTCCCAGTATACCCCCAGGATCCCTCCACGGGGGTGCTGCCAGGTGCAGGATGGGATAAGGGCGATGGTGGAGAAACTTGAGCGCTGCAGGGGTGCTGCTTTGGGGGTAGGGGGTTACTGGTCACGGGGCAGGGGTTTACTGGTGCCAGGGTAGGTGTAGTGGTGCCAGGGGGGCACTGACCTGCAGGATGGCCCCATAGACACGCAGCAGCACCTGGCGGGGCTCGTCCCCCACGCTCAGGACGTGCTCGGGCAGCGCACACTTGAAGAGCAGGTTGCTGAGCCCCCCGCTGCAGGCACAGCGAGTCAGGGGGGGCACTGGGGAATGAGGCAAGGGGAAACTGGGGAGCCCCCTGGGGTGGTGATGGGACTGGGGGAGGAGAAATGGAGTGGGGAGGCAGTAGGGTGGGGAGTGCTGAGGGACCTGGTAGGAAAGATGAATAAGGGTGCTGGGGGAGTAACAAGGAGAGGGAGAGGGATACCAGTCAGGGGGGCAGCTGGGAGGGGGACTGGGACACTGTTCGAGGGGTTAAAGGGGAACTGGGAGAGGGACAAGGACACCTACCAGAGGAGCAACTGGGGCACAGGAAGAGGGACAGGGGCAACAGACGGGGAGGGAATTGGGGGACACTGAGAGGAGTACAGAGCTACTGGTCGTGAGGGGCCACTCGGAGGAAGACTGACTGGGTCGAGGGTCCAACTGGGGACATTGGACCACTGGTTGGGAATGCAACAGGAGCGTTGGGAGGAGAACAAGAACACTGGGAGACAATGGGAGAAGGACTAGGCACCGGGACGGGAACCGGAACACTGGGGAAGGTAGGGAAGGGGACTTGGCTACCGATCAGGAGGATACAGCACTGGGGCCCCGCGGTGGAACAGGACAGGGACCTGGGATCGGGAGGACAGGGCAGGGCCTCCTGGTGGTGGCTCATACCTGATGGGTCCGATAAAGAACTCCTCCGGCCCGATGAGCTTCCAGGAGCCGGAGAGGAATTCCCGACACCATGCATAGGCCTGCAGGCGGGTGTGGGCGGGCACGGCCCCGGCCCCGGCCTCGGTCACGGCTCCGGCTCCGTCCCCGGTCCCGGTCCCCGTCCCCGTCCCCGTCCCCATCCTGGCTCCGGCCCCGGTCCCGGCCCCGGTCCCGGCCCCGGTCCCGGTCCCCATCCCGGCTCCGGCTCCGGCTCCGGCTCCGGCTCCGGCTCCGGCTCCGGCCCCGGTCCCGGTCCCCATCCCGGCTCCGGCTCCGGTCCCGCTGCCACGTTCCGCCATCGCTGCGCTGAGCTGCGCTGCCCTGCCCCGCCCGGCCTGGCCTCGCCCGGCCCCGGCGGCTCGCCCCGCTGTGGGCGCAACGTGGGCGCGGCGAGGTGGGGAAAGGTGCAGACCAATAGGAAAACGAGCTCGGAGATGACGTTTGAGCCGCGTCCAATAAGAACTCGCGCCTTGTGATGGCGCCAGGGGGCGGGGCTAGTGCGGCGCGGCGGCGGGGATGGGGATGGGGATGCGGATGCGGATGCGGCGGAACGTGGAAGTGAAGGCGCGGCTGCGGGACGGCGTGCAGAGTGCGGCCCGACGGCTCGGCGGCCAGGGCCAGGGCCAGGGGCAGCTGCTGGTCCAGGCCGACACTTTCTTCCGTGTGCCGCGGGGCCGCCTCAAGCTGCGTCGCACCCCCGTGAGTGCTGGTAGAGGGAAAAAGCTCGGGAAAGTGCGGGTGGGAGGCTTGCCCCTGCTCCTGAACCTGATCTGACCTAACCCTGCCCCTGCCCCTGTCCCTGTGCCTGCCCCAAACCCTGCCTGATCCTGATCCCTATCCTGCCCCAACCCTTTCCTCAGCCCACCTGATCTGGAGCCTGCCACTGCCCACTCTTGATCTAGCCTGACCCAAGCTCTTGATTCCTCCTGCCTGGCGCTGACCCTGACTCTGTCCCTGCCTGATGTGGCCTGATCTTTGACCCTGCCTGAACCTGGCCCTGCCTTACCTAAATTCTGACCTTTTCTGAGCCTTCCTCGCCTAGATTCTGCTCGAGGCTGATCCTAACCTGACCCAAGCCGAGTCCGACTCTAACCCTGACCCTGCTTGATTTTGGCTGACCCCAACCCTGACCCTTCCTTACTCAGATTTCTTATTCTGACCTTGACCCTGACCTAGCCTGGCCTCACCCTGCTTACTTGCCTGACCCTGATCTACCCTGAGCTGTCCTGCCTGACCCTGCCTTGGCTTGCCTAACCCTGCCCCTGATCCTGACTTTTCTTCATTCCGGCCCTGATTCTGACACTGATCCTAACATTCCTTGAACCTGTTTTGGATCCCAGTACTGACCTTGATTCTGATCCAGACTTCCCTTTTCCCTTCCCCTGAATTTCCTATTCCCTGATCATGCCGTGATCTTGACTTTCACTGCTACTAACACTGCTGCTGATTCTGACTTTTCTTGACCCTGATCCATGGTCCAATATGGATCCTGACCCTGATGCTTTTCCCTGAGCCTGATCCTGACTTCCTTTGCTCCTGTCGCTGCCCCTTACCAGGGGGGCCAGGGAGAACTAATTTTCTACGAGCGCCCTGACACCACAGGCCCCAAGCTCTCCACCTTCACCATCACCCCCACGGAAGACCCTGATGGACTGGAGGTGAGCACTGAGACGCCCCCCACATCCCCCCTCCCTCCCCCCATCCCCAAACCCTTCATGGGCACCCCGGGGCACTGGCTGGTGCCCTGGGCTGTGCAAGAGCAGCTGTGTGGTGGTGCCAGGTGGTGCTGGGGCAGGCACTGGGCGTGCTGGGGGTGGTGAGGAAGCAGCGACTCCTCTTCATGCGAGGCCAGACCCGGGTGCACTTGGACAGTGTGGACGGGCTGGGGGATTTCCTGGAGCTAGAGGTGAGTCAAGGGGCACAAGTGCCAAATCAGGGGACACCCTGAATGACTCACACCCACCCCTAACCCTGGCTGTGCTTGCAGGTGGTGCTGAGCGAGGGGCAGAGTGAGGAGGACGGGCAACACGTGGCACAGCAGCTGCTAGGGGAGCTGAGGGTGTCCAAGGATGACCTGGTCTCTGGGGCATACCTAGACCTGCTGCTGGGCACGGTCTAAGTGGGCACCAGGGGGCTTGGTGAGTTGCTCATGGCAGGGGCAGAGCCCACCCTGTGCTACTCACTGCCTGGGCTGTGAAAGCACTGAAGGTGGTGGAGATGCATCCATCCCATGACTGCCACCTTATGCCCACCCCACAGATAACTGTTGCCCCATGTCCCCCCCCCCCACAGCTGCCACTCTGTACCCACACCACAGACACTGACCCGTGCCCACCCCACCCACTGCTACTACCCCCTGCCCACCCCACAAACACTGCAACCCTGTCCCCACCCCATGAGCACTGCCTCATGTCCACCTCACCCATGGTTGCCACTCCATGACCAACTGCCAACCCATGCCCACCACACAGA
>VWZI01017425.1:96194-108257 GCA_013396835.1 Psilopogon haemacephalus | reverse complement strand
GCGGTGGGGGGTGGGGGGGGTGTGTAAACTAAAATAATTAGCCCCTACTTTTCATTTCTGGGTAGCAGAATCATGGAATTTAACCAGGTTGGATAATACCTTGGAGATCCCCAAGTCCAACCTATTGCCCAACACCATCACCCGCCTTTTGGGTCACCATTTTTTTCCACCCTTAAACATAAAACCCCTTTAAAAGGTAATGAGGAAACAGCTCCTTGGAATTTTTTTGCAAGGCTTTCTGGCTCTGTTCACCTGGCTGAGCATGGCATCATCCCAGTCACCAGGAGGCACGAGCCAGAAAGTGCCAAAAGCAAGCAGTTAAATGTGCTTTTGGGGTTTATTCTCTGTTTTTTAAGCCCTGCCTGCCTGTCACAGTTGGAAATCCTGAATTTCCACAGATGCTCAACCATCCAGCAGGGATTCCATCCCTCTCAAAGCAGGGTGCACACCCTGCTGCCAGCTGCCAGTGCCCTGTGGGCTCTGGGTTGCTCCATCCTGGACTTCTCCCTGCCACCAACACAGCAGGACTGGTCCCTGCAGCCACGTTCCTGCCGAGCATCCTCACTTCCAGCTCTCCCAGCTGCTGGCCTGCTGGGCTGGCACTGGTGTGGAGCTGGGCATGATGCAGGCCAAGCTGGGGACTGGCCAAATTGAAGTGGCAGAGATGTCACCATCCATCTATAGCATCCTCTGCTCACCACAGCAGCCTCAGCACTGATAACTCCAAAAATAACCAGGCTGATGCTGCACATAGACCTGGAGATTCCAGCCTAGGCTACCAGTAAACAACCTCAACAAAACACCTTGGACCAGAAGACTTCTCTGTGGAGCTGGGCATGGTGCAGGCTGAGCTGGAGACTGGCCAAATCCAAGTGGCAGAGATGTGACCATCCATCTATAGCATCCTCTGCTCACCACAGCAGCCTCAGCACTGATAACTCCAAAAATAACCAGGCTGATGCTGCACATAGACCTGGAGATTCCAGCCTAGGCTACCAGTAAACAACCTCAACAAAACACCTTGGACCAGAAGACTACTCTGCAGCTCCACACTCAGGGTGCTTAGTTGGTGGAGTAACCATCCGTGGACGTGTTCAAGAAACCTGTGGACATGGCACCTGGGGGCATGGCTTAATGGCCATGGTGGTGTTGGGTTGATGGTTGGACTCAGTGACCTCAGAGAGCTTTCCCGAACAAAGCAATTCTGTGATTCTCAGACTTTGCAGTCTCCATATGGAAAAGTGATAAAGTATGAAGAGGATGGCTATGAGAGAGGAGTCTGCAGTGGTCCAAGCTCAGAACATTCACCAGAAACAGCAGCATATCAAAGAGCAGGGAAGGAAAGCAAGCACTAGCATTGAAGGTGGTGATCCTGCCTGCATTCCCACAAAAGGCAGGAACCCAGCCCATAATCTTAGATTACCTAGTCAGTGCTGGGCTGCTTAACCAGGTCCTGCCAGAGGGAATGGGAACTACTGCAGAGTCCAGAGGAGGTTGCAAAGCTGCTGAGGGGCCTGGAGCATCTCTGTGAGGAGCAAAGGCTGAGAGCCCTGGGGCTGTGGAGTCTGCAGAAGAGCAGCCCCAGAGGGGATCTGAGCAATGCTCAGCAAGAGCTAAAGGAGCTGTGGGAGGCAAGAGGCTGGGGCCAGACTCTTGTCAGTGGCGCTCAGGGACAAGACAAGGGGCAATGGGCAGAAACTGGAAGCCAGGAAGTTCCACCTGAAGATGAAGAGAAACTTGTTTGTTGTGAGATTGCTGGAGGCCTGGAGCAGGTTGCCCACAGAGGTTGTGGATTCTCCTTCTCTGGGGAGCTTCCAGACCCACCTGGGCATTGTGATGCTGGACAGGCTGCTGAGGGTACCCTTGGTGTAGCAGTAGGTTTGAACTGGATGATCTCCAGAGGTCCCTTCCAACCCCTGCCATTCTGTGGTTCTAACTGCTTGACTTCAGCTTACCAAGTTAATATTATAGAATCACAGAACTTCCTAGATTGGAAAAGACCTTCAAGATCATCGAATCCAATCATTAGTTTCACACTGACAAGTCCTTGACTAAACCAAATCTTTGTGGTGCCTTCCAACCCAGACTGATTCTATGATTTTATGATTGTATGATCACCAAGTCCAATCATTAGTTTCACACTGACAAGTCCTTGACTAACCCAAATCCCTCAGCACAACCTCTCATCACTATGAATCACTATGGTTGGAAAGGACCACCAGGATCATCCAGTCCAACCTTTATCCCAGCATCCTTAATCACTAGACCATAGCCTCAAGCACTACATCTACTCCTTTTTCTAAACACCTCCAGGGATGGTGATTCCACCACCTCCCTGGGCAGCCTATTCCAGTGCCTGACCACTCACTCAGTAAAGAACTTCCTCCCAACATCCAATTTAAACCTCCCCTGAGGCATTTCCTCATGTCCTCAAGAGGACATTAGTAATTGTAGTAATCAAGAGGATCAAGTAATTCAAAAGTATCAAGTAATTCAAAAGTATTCCAAAAGGATCAAGTAATTCAAAATCAAGTAATCAAGTAATTAGTAATTAGTAATCAAGAGGATCATTAGTAATTTGGGAGAAGAGACCAGCACCAGCCTTACCACAACCTCTTTTTAGGTAGTTGTAGAGCACTGCAAAAAAAGATATTTCTGCTATTTCACAACTTTACTGAGGCTCAAACCACCCCCAGATTTGAAGTGGATGAAGATTGGGAGGATGCTGGTCCCCAACTCCCAGCTAGCAGCTGGCAGATGAAGGGTTTTAGTGTTGCTGTTGAATCAGAGAAGGAAAAGTCTGCAGTAGGCTCAGTGCTAATTAATGCATGAGTTGATCAGCCCTAGCTAGACCAGGGCAACATGTTTTAGGGGTTATTTGTACATCAGAAAATAACATCATAGAATCAGTCAGGATTGGAAGGGACCACAAGGATCATCTAGTTCCAACCTCCCTGCCGTGTCCAGGGACACTCTACCCTAGATCAGGCTGCCCACAGCCTCTGCCAGCCTGGCTGCAAACACCTCCAGGGATCTGGCCCCAAACACCTCCCTGGGCAACCCATTCCAGCCTCTCACCACTCTCATGCTCAACAACTTCCTCCTCACATCCAATGTGAATCTCCCCACCTCCAGCTTTGCTCCATTCCCCCTAGTCCTCTCACTACCTGAGAGCCTCAAATCTCCCTCCTCAGCTTTTTTGTAGTCCACTTCAGATCCTGGAAGGCCACAAGAAGGTCACCTGGGAGCCTTCTCTTCTCCAGACTGCACAGCCCCAACTCTTTCAGTCTGTTCTCATAGCAGAGGTGCTGTAGCCCTCTGAGCATCCTCGTGGCCCTTCTCTGGACATGATCCAGCATCTCCACATCCCTCTGAGTCTTCATAATTATCTGTGCCCAATCCTAATCGCTGATGCCAAGGTTCTGGAGAGCAAGACTACCCTTACCACCATGTTAGGATGGCAGATGACATCAAATCCTTTCCTCTGGCCCTGCTCAAAGTCTCCTGCTTACATTTGGACATGGAAACCTTCACTCAGGGCTTCAACAATTTATGCTTAAAGCTCCAATGTGCCTTCACTCTGATGCTCTGAGATCCCACCACAGCACTTACTACAATCACCCAATCGCTTCTGGCAGGACCTGCTGCTTGGCTGGAAAATTTATTAGCCTGATTCAGGTCAAAATTTCTTTTTGATTCTAAATTTCTTCTGTGAATAGTTAATCTCCTCCTTCTCCTCCTCCCTCGCCTTCCTCCCTTCCCTCATGAAGGAGATTTAAATAAAGGGACTTTCTTATCTCCTGCCTCTCTTTTGGTCACCCCTACCTTCACCAGTCATTATTTATTAATGAATTGCTCGCTCGGCCTCTGTGCTGCTGCTTACTTGAATATTCAGCTTCACTTCCAGCACCGCTTCACTGTTCTTATCAACTTGCATGGGAGATGCTCAAATGAATTCTACTGTAGATTTTTTTTTCTAGCAACTCTCTGGTCTCCAGCATGGCCTTGGGGCACATCTCTCATGTAGGGCAGCCCTTCCTAGCCG
Source organism: Psilopogon haemacephalus (assembly GCA_013396835.1). Lineage (NCBI taxonomy): Eukaryota > Metazoa > Chordata > Aves > Piciformes > Megalaimidae > Psilopogon > Psilopogon haemacephalus. The sequence continues at coordinate 104,212 of VWZI01017425.1, read as the reverse complement.
AGCTCCCTTTTTTTGTTTTTGCGTGGTGTACAATGGAAATAGCAGTATCACATCATTCAGGCTGGGTGGAGAGTGCCTGGAGAGCAGCCCTGAGGAAAAGGACCTGGGGGTCTGGATAGATGAGAAGCTCAACATGAGCCTGCAGTGTGCACACACAGCCCAGACAGCAACTGTGTCCTGGGCTGCATTAAGAGAGTCATTACCAGCAGGGCAAGGGAGGTGATTCTCCCCCTTTACTCTGCTCTTGTCAGACCCCACCTGGAGTACTGTGTGAAGTTCTGGAGCCCCCAGCACAAGAAGGACATGGAACTGCTGGAGAGAGTCCAGAGGAGGGCCCCGAAAATGATCAGAGGGCTGCAGCAGCTCTGCTATGAGGACAGGCTGAGAGAGTTGGGGCTTTTCCACCTGGAGAAGAGAAGGCTTCAAGGAGACCTTATAGCAACCTTCCAGTATCTGAAGGGGCCTACAGGAAGGGGAGGGACTGTTCACAAGGTCTTGTAATGACAGGTCAAGGGGTAATGGGTTTAAACTGGCAGAGGGGAGATTTAAATGGGATGTTAGGAGAAAGTTCTTGACAGTAAGGGTGGTGAGACACTGGCACAGGTTGCCCAGGGGGGTTGTGGCTCCTCCCTCGAGGTGTTGAAGGCCAGGTTGGATGAGGTGTTGAGCATCCTGATCTAGTGGGAGGTGTCCCTGCCTATGGCACAGTGGGGTTGGAACTGGCTGATCTTTTTGGTCTCTTCCAACCTAAACCATTCTATGATTCTATGATTCCAGCATGCTGGGAGTGGAAAGGGACCTCTGGAGTTCATCTGGCCCAACCCCCTTACCAAAACAGGGGCAGCTTGCCCAGGATCACAATGGCCAGATGGGGCTGGAATCTTTCTGGAGGAGGAGACTCCACAGCTTCCCTGGGCAGCCTGATCCAGGACTCTGTCATCCTTAAATTCAAAAAGCTCCTGCTCATGGTTAGATGCAACTTCTTATGGTCAAGTTTGTGCCTATTGCCCCTTGTCCTGTCACTGGGCACCACTGAAAAAAACCAAACCAAAACTTGGTTCCACCCTTCTGACACTTACTGTTTAAGCTACAAATGGGTAGATTCAGACTGGATGTAAAGAGGAAGTTCTTCAGCATGAGGGTGGTGAGACCCTGCAACAGGTTGCCCAGAGAAGAAGTGGAGGCCTCATCCCTGGAGGTGGCCATGTTGGATGAGGTCTGTTCAACAAGGACAAATGCAAAGTCCTGCACCTGAGTAGGAATAACAAACTGCAGCAGTACAGGCTGGGAGGTGACTGCTGGAGAGCAGCCCTGTGGAGAGGGAGCTGGGAGTGCCGGTGGAGAACATCCATGGCACAGCAATGTGCCCTTGTGGCCAAGAAGGCCAAGGGGATCCTGGGATGTATTAAGAATGTGTCCAGCAGATTAAGGGAGGTTCTCCTCCCTCTTTACTCTGCCCTGGTCAGACTTCGTCTTGAATACTGCCTTCAGTTTTGGGCTCCCCAGTTGAAGAGGGACAGGGATCTGCTGGAGAGGGTCCAGCAGAGGGCTACGAGGATGCTGAGGGGACTGCAGCACTGCCTGGTGAGGAGAGGCTGAGGGACCTGGGGCTGCTTAGTCTGGAGAACACTGAGAGGGGATTTAATCAATGTTTGTAAATCTCTGAGGGCTGGGGGACAGGCTCTGCTCACTTGCTCCCTGGGATAGGACAAGGAGCAATGGATGGAAGCTGCAGCACAGGAGGTTGCAGCTCAACACAAGGAAGAACTTCTCGACTGTAAGGGTCCCAGAGCACTGGCACAGGTTCCCCAGAGAAGTTGTGGAGTCTGCTTCCCTGGAGCCTTTCAAGGCCTGTCTGGATGTGTTCCTGTGTGACCTGAGTTAGATTGTCTGGTCCTGCTGTGGCAGGGGGGTTGGACTCAATGATGTGCTTTGGTGCCTTCCAACCTTTGACATCCTGTGAACCTGTGATCCTGAGGCTTTAGACAGCCTGATCTACTGTGAGGTGTCCCTGCCCATGGCAGGGAGGTTGAAACTAGATGATCCTTGTGGTCTCTTCCAACCCTGACTAATTCTGTTTCTATGATTCTAAGTATTGATCAGCATTGATGAGATTCTCTTCTCCAGATCAGAAAGCCACAATTCTCTCAGTCTTTCCTCATCAAAGAGGTGTTCCTGTCCTCTTAGTATCTTTGAAGCCTTTCAATTGACACTCTCCAGCAAGTCCCTGTCCTCCTTGAACGGGGAAGCCCAGAAACAGACTCAGTCCTCTAGATGTGGTCTCACCAGGGCCAATTCTCTCAGTCTTCCCTCATAAGGGAGAGAGAAGTTGCTGCAAGTAACCTGTGGTGGAAAAGCAGCTAAATCTGCAATCCAAATGGATAAATCTTAGAAGCATAGAATAGTTTTGGTTGGAAAAGCCTTCTAAGATCAAGTCCAATCATCAACCCAACACCAATATGCCCATTAAACCACACATGGTCACCTCCAGACATGGTGACTCCACCACCTCCCTGGGCAGCCTGTTCCAATGCCTGACCACTCCTGCAGCAAAGAAATTGTTCCTCATGCCCAACCTAAACTTCCCCTGGCACAATTTCAGGCCATTTCCTCATGTTCCATCACTTGATACTAAGTAGAAGACACTGACCCCCACCTCTTTGCAACTTGCTTCTGTAATTCCATAAAGAGAAGACCAAAAAAATATCCAGGGAAGGAAAAAAATGACCCAGGGAAGGAAAATATGATCCAGGGAAGGAAAGAAACTTATCCAGGGGAAGAAAAAAATATTCAGGGAAAGAAAGAAACAAACACCCAGGGAATGATAAAGATATCCAAGGAAGACAAAACATCCAGGGAAGAAAGAACCTATCTAGAGAAGGAAAAACATATCCAGGAATGGAAAAACCTATCCATAGAAGATAAAAAAGATTAAAAAAAAAAAAAACCAAACACCAAAAAAACCCAAAAACATATCCAAGGAGGGGAAAACATAGTGAGGAAAGAAAACAAAATATCTAGGGAAGGAAAAAACATATCTAGGGAAGGAGAAAACTATCCAGGATAGAAAAATAAACATATTCAGGAAAGGAAAAACATATTGAGAGTAGGAAAAAAAAATACCAAGGAAAGACAAAAACTATCCACAAAAGGGGAAAAAATATCCAGGAAAGGGAGAAAACTGTATTGAGGGAAGGAAAAACATATCAAGGGAAGAGAAAAACTATACAGGGAAGGGAAAAAAAAACCAACAAACTATCTAGGGAAGGAAAAACATATCAAGGGAAGGGATAAACCATCCAGGAAAGGGAAATTGTATCTAGGGAAAGAAAAAAATACATCAAAGGAAGATAAAAACTATCCAGGAAAGGGAAAAAATATGCAAGGGAGAGAGAACACTATATTGAGGAAAGGAAAAAAAAAAAAACATCAAGGGAAGGGAAAAATTATGCAGGGAAGGAAAAAAAAGAATATCCAGGGAAGGGGGACACTACTCAGGGGAGGTAAAAAAATATCTAGGAAAGGGAGAAAACTATATTGAGGGAGGGAAAAAAATATCAAGGGAAGGGGAAAACCTATCCAGGGAAGGAAAAACCTACCCAGGGAAGGTAAAATCTATCCAGGGAAGGGAAAAATGATCCAGGAAAGAGAGAAAACTATCCAGGAAAGGGAAAAAATATCCAGGGAAGGGAAATCCCATTCAGGGATGCGAAAAACTATCCAGGAAAGGAAAAAAAGCATTCAGGAAAGGGAGAAAATTGTATTGAGGGAAAGAAAAAAAATCAAAGGAAGAGAAAAACTATTGAGGAAAGGCAAAAATTATCTAGAGAAGGGAGAAAATATGCAGGGAAGGGAGAAACTATCCAGGGAAGGGAAAAAATATGCAGGGAGGGGAAAAATATGCAGGGAAGGGAGAAAATTATATTGAGGGTAGGGAAAAAATGTCAAGGGAAGGGAAAAACTATCCAGGGAAGGAAAAAAACTATCAAGGGAAAGGAAAAACCTATTCAGGGAAGGAAAAACCTCCCCAGTGAAGGAAAAACCTATCCAGGAAAGGGAAAAATATCCAGGGAAGAAAAAAAAAAAATCAGGAAAGGGAGAAAATTGTATCAAGGGGAAAAAAAAAAAATCAGGGGAAGAGAAAAACTATCAAGGAAAGGCAAAAAACAGTCCAGGGAAGGGAGAAACTATCCAGGGAAGGAAAAGAATGTGCAGGGAAGGGAGAAACTATGCAGGGAAGGGAGAAAACTATATTGAGGGAAGATAAAACATACCAAGGGAAGGCAAAAACTATCCAGGGAAGTGAAAAAACTATCCAGGGAATGGAAAAACCTATCCAGAGAAGGAAAAACCTGCCCAGGGAAAGAAAAACCTATCCAGGGAAGGGAAAAATTATCCAGGGAAGAAAAACCTATCCAGGGGAGGGAAAACCTATCCAGGGAAGGGAAAAATTATCCAGGGAAGGAAAAACCTACCCAAGGAAAGAAAAACCTATCCAGGGAAGGGAAAAATTATCCAGGGAAGAAAAACCTATCCAGGGGAGGGAAAACCTATCCAGGGAAGGGAAAAATTATCCAGGGAAGGAAAAACCTACCCAAGGAAAGAAAAACCTATCCAGGGAAGGGAAAAATTATCCAGGGAAGAAAAACCTATCCAGGGGAGGGAAAACCTATCCAGGGAAGGGAAAAATTATCCAGGGAAGAAAATACCTATCCAGGGAATGAAAAACCTATCCAGTGAAAGCAAAACATATCCAGGGAAGAAAAAAATTATCCAGGGGAGAAAAAACCTACCAAGGGAAGAAAAAAACCTATCCAGGGAAGGAATAACCTATCCAGGGAAGGAAAAACCTATTCAGGGAAGGGAAAAATTATCCAGGAAAGAGAGAAAACTATCCAGGGAAGGGAAAAAAGGCTCAGCAAGCCCCCCGAGCCCGCTCCCCCCGCCGTGCCTCGGCGTGCCTCAGCTGCACATCATACATGCGGAACATTGAACCATCCTCTTAAATATTATGACATGGAGAAAATCACATTGTGCTTTAACCTATCAACAAAGGAGCAAAGCAATTACAGAGCTAAACACAGGCCAGGAAGAACCCAATAAAGAGAAATCCAAGGAAATTTGGTGAAAATTCTTAAGGGGCCTTACAATGTTTAATCACGCCGCGGGTCGAAATTAATATTCTGCTTTTAATTCCAAAGGCTGAAGCACCAAGGTACATCTTTGGGGTGGTTTTAATAACCATCCTACAGCACCCAGTGAATTAGCAGCTGGGTTGACTGCTATTTTTCTTTTTTTTTTTTTTTTTTTTTTTCTTTTTTTTTTTTCTTCTTCTCCCTTTGCTTACTCAAGTAAAGCAGTTAATATTGGTATAATCATCAAACTAACATTAGTCAGACAGAAGGACCGACTTAGCTATTTTTTTTCTCCCCCCATTGTAATGCAGAAGATATATGTTGATATAAATACAGATATAGAAATATAGAGAGATAGAGAGAGAGATATAGAGATATACAGATATAGCTATAGATACAGATATATAGATATGTAGATATATAGACACATAGACATATAGATATATAGATATATAGATATAGACATATAGATATAGAATCATAGAATCAGTCAGGATTGGAAGGAGCCACAAGGATCATCTAGTTCTAACCCTCCTGCCATGGGCAGGAACACCCTACCCTAGATCAGGCTGCCCACAGCCTCTGCCAGACTGGCTGCAAACACCTCCAGGGATGAGGAGTTATATATAGATATGGATAGAGATATAGAGATATATAGATAGATATATATGTGTGTATATATATAAATATATAGATACACAGATATATAGATATAGAATTATAGAATCAGTCAGGGTTGGAAGAGACCACAAGGATCATCCTGTTCCAACCCCTCTGCCATGCCCAGGGACACCCTACCCTAGATCAGGCTGCCCACAGCCTCATCCAGACTGGCTGCAAACACCTCCAGGGATGAGGAGTTATATATAAATATAGATAGAGAGATGTACAGACATATAGATATATACATGCAGATATATAAATATATAGATATAGATACACAGATATATAGATATAGAATCATAGAATCAGTCAGGGTTGGAAGGAACCACAAGGATCATCTAGTTCTAACCCTCCTGCCATGCCCAGGGACACTAGCCTAGATCAGGCTGCCCACAGCCTCATCCAGACTGGCTGCAAACACCTCCAGGGATGAGGAGTTATATATAGATATAGATATACAGAGGTATAGATATAGAGATATATAGACATATAGATATATAGATGGAGATATAGAGATATAAAGATATAAATATATATAGAATCATAGGCATATAGATATATAGATGGAGATATATAGATACGGATATAGAAAGATATAGATATATAGAATCATAGAATCAAAGTATCATAGAATCAGTCAGGGTTGGAAGGGACCACAAGGATCAGCCAGTTCCAACCCCCCTGCTATGGGCAGGGACACCCTACCCTAGATCAGGCTACCCACAGCCTCTGCCAGCCCGGCTGCAAACACCTCCAGGGATGAGAAGTTATATATAGATATAGATATAAAGAGATATAGATATAGAGATATATAGACATACAGATATACAGATGGAGATATATAGATATAAAGATATAAATATATAGAATCATAGGCATATAGATATATAGATGGAGATATATAGATACAGATAGATATAAAGATATAGATATATAGAATCATAGAAACAAAGCATCATAGAATCAGAATCATTCAGGTTTGGAAGGAACCACAAGGAGCATCCAATGCAACCCCCACTCTGTCATGGGCAGGGACACCCTACCCTAGATCCGTCTGGCCAGAATCTCATCCAGTCTGGCCTTAAACACCTCCAGGGATGAGGAGTTATGTATAGGTATAGAGATTTAAATATATAAATATATATACATACAGATATACATGTAGATAGATAGAAAGATACAGATATACAGATAATAGAGATACAGAATCATCGAATCACAGAAGCAGTCAGGGTTGGAAGAGACCACAAAGATCATAAGGTTCCAACCCCCCTGCCATGCTCAGGGACACCCTACCCTAAATCAGGCTGCCCACAGCCTCTGCTAGCCTGGCTAAAAACACCTCCAGGGATAAGGAGTTATATATAGATATAGAGATACGGAGATAGAGATATATAGACATATATAAATATAGTCTATGATTCTATGATATAGATATACAGATATAAAGATACAGAAGAAGATATATACATATATAGAATCAGAATCAAATGATCATCGAATTAGTCAGGGTTGGAAAAGACTACAAGGATCGTCCAGCTCCAATCCCCCTGCCATGGGCAGGGACACCTCACACTAGATCAGGCTGCCCACAGCCTCATCCAGCCTGGCCTTAAACACCTCCAGGGATGAGGCTTCCACCACCTCTCTGGGCAACTCCTTTTAGAGTCTCACCGCCCTCATGTTGAAGAACTTCCTAGCATCCAGTCTGAATCTGTCTATTTGTAGCTTTGCTCCATTGCCCCCAGTCTTATCACTATCTGACAGCCTAAAAATTACTCCCCCACCTTTCTTGCAGTCCTCTTAAGACAATGAAAGGCCACAATAAGGTCACCTTGAAGCCTTCTCCTCTCCAGACTGAACACCCCCAACTCCTTCATTTTGTCTTCATAGCAGAGCAGCTCCAGCCCTTTGATCATCCTCGTGGCCCTTCTCTGGACACTTTTCAGTACATCCATAGCCCTCTTGTAAAAGGGGCTCTTATTACAAGATACATATAGATTCTTTTTTTTTTTAAGATATATAAATACAGATGGATCTATATATATATAGATAGATAGACAGATAGATATAAATATAGATATATATTTAGAGATAGAGATAGAGAGAGAAAGTCTGGAGGAGGCCACAGAGTTGTTCAGAACAGAAGGCTGTAACCCCTCTTCTGTGAGGACAGGCTATGAGAGTTGGGGCTCTTCAGCCCGGAGAAGAGAAGGCTTC
>VWZI01017425.1:83574-95875 GCA_013396835.1 Psilopogon haemacephalus | reverse complement strand
GGACCTTAAAGATCATGGAATCATAGAATGCTTTGGGCTGGAAGGGACCTTAAAGATCATGGAATCATGGAATGGTTTTGGGCTGGAAGGCACCCTAAAAATAACAGAATCATGGAACGGCTTGGGTTGGAAGAGACCTTAAAGATCATGGAATCATTGAATAGTTTGGGCTGGAAAGGACCTTAAAAATAACAGAATCATGGAATGATTTGGGTTAGAAGGGACATTAAAGATCATGGAATCATAGAATGCTTTGGGCTGGAAGGGACCTTAAGGATCATGGAATGGTTTTGGGCTGGAAGGCACCCTAAAAGTAGCAGAATCATGGAATGGCTTGGGTTGTAAGAGACCTTAAAGATCATGGAATCATAGAATAGTTTCGGCTGGAAAGGACCTTAAAAATAACAGAATCATGGAATGATTTGGGTTGTAAGAGACCTTAAAGATCATGGAATCATAGAATGCTTTGGGCTGGAAGGGACCTTAAAGTTCATGGAATCACTGAATGGTTTGGGTTGGAAGGGATCTTAAAGTTCACCTAGTTCCATTCCCCCTGCCATGAGAACATCAACCACTAGATCATGTTGTTTAAGCCTCAACCCTGAGTTGAGCAGTGGAAGACATGAACCTGATATTTAGTATCACAGAATCATAGAATTGTTTTGGTTGGAAAAGTCCTCTCAGGAGGTTTTGTCCCTTCCCTAGAGGTGTTTAAGGCAAGTTAGACAGAGATTTGATCTATCTGGTCCAGTGGAGGCTGTCCCTGCCCGTTGACCTTCTTGGCCACAAGGGCACATTGCTGGCTCATGGGGAACTTGTTCACCAATAGCACCATCAGGTCCCTCCCCACAGAGCTGTTTTCCATCAGGTTTCCCTCTCAGCTGTAGTGGTGCAGGAGAGCTGTTCCTTCCTAGGTGCAGGATCCTACATTTGACCTGGCTGAACTTCATGTGGTTCCCTCCACCCAACCTTCCAGCCTGTTGGGGATCTGACTGCATGGTGGCACAGTTGGCTCTTCCCTCAGCTGCTCCTCACCAGTCCTGTTCTCCAGATCCTTCACCAGTTTCATTGCCATTCTTGGGACCCGCTTGAGCCCCTAATGTCCTTCTTGAAGTGAAGGGCCCAAAACTGAAGGCAGGATTCTAGGTGTAGCCTCACCAGCAGCCAGTACAATTGGATCCTGGTGGTGCTTTCCAACCACAGCGATTCATAGTGATTAGATCTTCTGCTGAGGGATTTGGTTTAACCAAGGACTTGTCAGTGCGAAACTAATGATTGGACTTGATGATCACAGAATCATAGAATAGTAGAATCAGTCAGGGTTGGAAGGGACTACAAGGATCAGCCAGTACCAAACCCCCCTGCCATGCCCAGGGACACCCTACCCTAGAGCAGGCTGCCCACAGCCTCTGCCAGCCTGGCTGCAAACACCTCCAGGGATGTGGCCACAACCACCTCCCTGGGCAACCCATTCCAGGCTCTCACCACTCTCATGCTCAACAGCTTCCTCCTCACATCCAATGTGAATCTCCCCACCTCCAGCTTTGTTCCATTCCCCCTAGTCCTCTCACTACCTGAGAGACTAAAAAATCCCTCCCCAGCTTTCTTGTAGCCCACTTCAGATCCTGGAAGGCCACAAGAAGGTCACCTGGGAGCCTCTTCTTCTCCAGCCTGCACAGCCCCAACTCTTTCAGTCTGTGCTCACAGCAGAGGTGCTGCAGCCCTCTGAGCATCCTCGGGGCCCTTCTCTGGACACGCTCCAGCATCTCCACATCCCTCTTGTCCCAGGGGCTCCACAACTGGATGCAGTACTCCAGGTGGGGTCTCAGCAGAGCACAGTAGAGGGGGAGAATCACCTCCCTGGCCCTGCTGGCCACACTTCTCCTGCTGCAGCCCAGGCTCTGCTTGGCTTTCTGGGCTGCAAGTGCACACTGCTGCCTCATCTTGAGCTTCTCCTCTACCAGCACCCCCAAGTCCCTCTCCTCAGGGCTGCTCTCCAGCCACTCATTGCCCAGCCTGGATTTGTGCTTGGCATTGCTCCGACCCAGCTAGAGGACCTTGCACTTGGCTTTGTTGAACCTCCTGAGGTTGGCTTGTGCCCACCTCTCCAGCCTGTCAAGGGCTGTTTGCCAGCCAGTCACTGCCCAGCCTGGATTTGCTGGGATTGCTTCAACCCAGCTGCAGGACCTTGCACTTGGCCTTGTTGAACCTAAGAAATTCTGTGATTCTATGCCAATCCCTGCCCTGGTCCTGCTGGTCACAATCTTGCTGATCAAAGCAGGATGCTGGTGGCCTTGGCAACCTGGGCAAGGTGGCTCATGTCCAGATGGCTACCAGCCAACAACCCCAAGTCTTTTTCTGAGCAGTTTCCAGCCACTCTGACCCAAGCCTGGAGCATTCATGTGGTTGTTGTGACTCAGGATGGGCAGGATGAGCTGCCAGGAAAGCTCAATGAGGAGGAACCTACGGATTGCCATCAGGAATGGCAGCCCCAGCCCAAGGCAGGGCATGCTCCTCTGCGAGGGGATCCTGCAAGCACAGCCCTTGTTCTGGCCAGCTGTAGGATGGAGAACTTGGGAGCTGAGCACACAACGGTCCTGCTCTGCAATTAGAACTCCACGACGTGACGCAGGTAAGGTTTTTAATATCTTCATGGATTAGTGCCCTGGTAAAGCTCAGCTTAGGACAGTGTTTACAGATGGTCTTAGCTGAAGAGTCCCATGCTCAGCGCCGCACTGAGTCCCTCTGTGCGCGGCCATCTGCTTCCACAGAGCAGAAAAACAAAGAGAGACCAAGCAGGGGGGCTCCTCCTCCCCAGCCATCTGAAAATCATGTGAGGAACCTACATTAATCATTTCTCAGACCCCATCAAAGCTACTTAAAGAAAATTCTCTTTTTCTTTTTTTCCTTTTTCCCATGGGAAAAAAAAAAAAAAGAAAGTGCATTTCCAGGCAGCTTGGTTCACCCCCAACGCTGCTCAGCAGCAAGCTCACTGCTTGTCTTCTGCAGCACAAGGAACGAGCAGGAATGGAGATGAAAAGTAATCCCAACCCATGGTGGTTAACTGTTCTCCTACAAATGATTCTACCTTTCTCCTTGATTTCCCCCCCCAGCAGCACAGATTCGCAGAATCACAGAATGGTTTGGGTTGGAAGGGACCTTAAAGATCATCTAGTTCCAATCCCCCTGCCACAGGCAGGGACACTTTCCACTAGACAGAGGAGAGAAAAGCATTCGATAGAGGCAAGACCTTTGACAGAGGAGAGAGGGACTTGGTTATGCAAAGGGTGGTGAAAAGAGTCCTAAGAATCACAGAATCACAGAAAGGTGATTAGGTTGGAAGAGACTTCAAAGCTCAGCGAGTTCTAACCCCCCTGTGCCATAGGCAGGGACACCTCCCACTAGAACAGGTCACTCAAGGCCTCACCCAACCTGGCCTTCAACACCTCCAGGGAGGGAGNTCATTACAAGACCTTGTCAATAGTCCCTCCACAGCCCTCCTATAGCCCACTTCAGATACTGGAAGGCCACTCCAAGGTCTCCTGGAAGCCTTCTCTTCTCCAGGCTGCAGAGCCCCAGCTCTCTCTGCCTGTCCTCACAGCAGAGCTGCTGCAGCCCTCTCAGCATCTTTGTGGCCTTCTCTGGACTGGCTCCAACACTTCCATGTCCTTCTTGTGTTGGGGGCTCCAGAACTGCACACAGTGCTGCAGGTGGGGTGTGAGGAGAGCAGAGTAAAGGGGCAGAATCCCCTCCCTTGCCCTGCTGCCCACAGCTGCTCTTGCTGCAGCCCAGCACACAGTTGCTGTCTGGGCTGCACTCACACTGCAGCCTCATCTTCAGCTTTGCATCAGCCCAGACCCCCAGGTCCTGTTCCTCAGGGCTGCTCTCAGCCATTCCCCACCCAGCCTGGACTTGTGCTTGGGATTGCACCCACCCAGGTGCAGGACCTTACACTTGGTCTTGTAGAATTACTTGAGTTGAAAAACACCTCTAAGATCATCACATCCAACCATCAACCCAGCACCACCATGGCCATCAAACTGTGTCCCAAAGTGCCACATCCACAGGAGTCTTGAACACCTCCACGGGTGGCAACCTCAACACTTTCCTGTGCCACCTATTCCAATGCATCGGTGCCTGCATCTCCAACTCGTCCTACCTACTGTCACCCACATTGTAAGGAGAGAAAACCAAAAACCATGTCCTGTTTGCCTGGCTTCTTAAACATTTCCCTGCTAACAGAGTGTTTGTAAGAGAAAGGCTCAATGTGAGCCTCTCTGGGTCTCCTCTGAACGCTCCTGCCGGATCTACCACGATGGGGTCGCGGTCCCCAGCATCACCGTGGCTCAGGCAAATAAATTGTAATGACTGCAAAGATGCAGAGACTTCCTTAGCACTCAGAGATATCCAGAGAAAATTAAAGGAAAACATTTTGCTAGTCTGAGCCCAGGGAGGACAACCAGCCCACGAGGCCAGCCGCGCTCAGCTCTCTCCACTGCAAATATTGGAAGGGATTTGGAACAAAGATAGTCATTAAACAGTGGGCTTTAAAAACCCTCTGCACTTAAACCACAGGTTGGCCTCCTCCTCCTCCTGAAGATTCCTCCTTTTTTTTTTTTTTTTTCTTTTTTTTTTTTTCCCTCTCCCATGGCAGAGGAAACCTGCAGCCATTTAATTCTCTCTTTGAATTTCTCTTCCCGAACTTCAAAGTAAAGCTGATCTGCCACTAATGCACCTGAAGGGTTTCTTATGAGAGTTTTTATACCTTTGCTTCATAGAATCAAAGAATTGTTTGGGTTGGAAAAAGCCTCTAAAATCATCCAGTCCAATAATCTACCCAACACCACCATGGCCATTAAACTTGCCTCAAAGTGCCACATCCACACATTTCTTGAACACCTCCCTGGGTAGCCTGTTCCAATCCCTGCAAAGAAATTGTTCCTCATCTCCAGCCTAATCCTCCCCTGGCACAATTTTGGGTCATTTCCTCTCCTTCCATAACCTGGTACTAGGGAGAAGAGACCAACCCCCACCTCACTCCAACCTCCTTTCAGGGAGCTGTAGAGAACAATGAGGTCTTCCTTCAGCCTCCTCTCCTCCAGAATAAATAACCCCAGTTCACTCAGCTACTCCTCCCCAGCCCTTCACCAGCTTTGTTGCCCATCTCTGGACATGCTTTAGCACCTCAATGTCCCTCCTGGAGTGAGTGGCCCTAAAATGAACCCAGAATTCTTTATCTACAAATTGTTCTTTTGTTAGAAAAGATAGAAAGGAGAAGAAATATACCACATCTGACACCACTGCACCATAGGTCTAGGGGACTGGAACATCTCTTTGATTAGGAAAAACTGAGAGAATTGGGGCTTTGGAGTTTGGAAAAGAGCAGACTGAGGGGGATCTCATCAAAGCTGATCAATACTTAAAGGGTGAGTGGCAGGAGGTTGGGATCAGGCTTTTTTCAGTGGTGCCAAGTGACAGGACAAGGGGCAAATGGTAATGAACTTGAATGTAAGAAGTTCTATCTGAACATGAGGAGAAATTTCTTTCATTTAAGGGTGATGGAGAACAGGAACAGGCTGCCCAGGGAAGTGGTGGAGTCTCCATCTCTGGAGATATTCTGCTATGTGTTCCTGTGTGACCTTCTGCTTTAGCAGAGTTCAACTCCCACCACTGCTTTAGAGTCCAGCTCCCACCATTCCATGATTTGAAGATCTTTCACTCTGTACCTGAAGAGTTACTGCCCCACCTCTGTGGGGCTGCTGCAGATCACAGACACTGCTTTTAATTAAGGCTGAATCTGTCTATAAAGCTCCCTGTGATAGGTCAAGGAGCAATGGGTTTAAGGTGCAGCACAGGAGGTTCCACCTCAAGACAAGGGACAACTTCTTTGCTGGAAGGGTCCCAGAGCACTGGCACAGGCTGCCCAGAGAGGCTGTGGAGTCTCCTTCTCTGAAGCCTTTCAAGGCTTGTCTGGATGTGTTCCTGTGTGACCTGAGCAAGGTTGTCTGGTCCTGCTCTGGCAGGGGGGTTGGGCTCAATGATCTTGGGTCTTTTCAACCCCTAACATCCTGTGATCCTGTGATCCTGAACATCTTTTCTGTCCCTTTCTCTCTGCAAACACTGGCATGGAATAGAATATAACCCTTGAGGGCTTTTTCTTTTACCCCCTCCCATTTTCCAGGTACTTTTGGAATCCCCTCTCTTTGTCCCTAGCTCCTATCATAGCATTTCCCTCTGCAGAGTGGTGCTGAAGCTCCATTGCAAAGCTGATCCCAACCAACTCCTGACCTAATCAAAAGGCAAGAGCTGGAAAACAAAACTACCTGGTGAGACTGCAGTTTTCTCAGCAATTCCAGCCCATTTTGCCCACATTAGTTTAGAGAAACAAGCTGCAAAGCACATCTGGAACAGCACAACTATAACAATCTCATCACTTTGTTTTACTGCACAAATTGATTCCAACCAACAGCAACTGGGTAAAGAACAAGTTTCAGTGCTCCTCAGATAAAGAAACTGCAACCCTTCCTGCAGCTCCATCTGTAAAGAACAAGCTCAGTGCTCCTCAGATAAAGGGCAGAGAGAATGTGACCATTCCAGCCCCATCCAAGGGATCATTCTCACCCTTAGAAGTGTTGTCTAAGGTTACCCTGGCCTGGAGCATTTCTGCTGGTGCTGTGCTCAGCTTTGCTTCCCAGGATGTTTCAGGCTTTAGTCATAGAACCATAAAATCATAGAACTGTTTTGGCTGGAGACTACCAAGATCCTAAAGTCCAACTGTGGATCAAACACTACCATGGCCACTAAACCATGTCCTGAAGTGCTATGTCCACACATTTCTTGAATCATAGAATCAGTCAGGGTTGGACGGGACCATAAGGATCATCCAGTTCCAAGTCCCCTGCCATGCCCAGGGACACCCTACCCTAGACCAGCCTGGCCACAGCCTCAGCCAGCCTGGCTGCAAACACCTCCAGGGATCTGGCCCCAAACACCTCCCTGGGCAACCCATTCCAGCCTCTCACCACTCTCATGCTCAACAACTTCCTCTTCACCTCCACTCTGAATCTCCCCACCTCCAGCTCTGCTCCATTCCCCCTAGTCCTGTCACTACCTCATAGGCTCAAAAGTCCCTCCCCAGCTTTTTTGTAGGCCCCCTTCACATCCTGGAAGGCCACAAGGAGGTCACCTGGGAGCCTCCTTTTCTCCAAACTGAACAGCCTCCCGAGGTGATGACTCCACCACCTCACTGGACAACCTGTTCCAATGCCTTGCCAGTTTTCAGCCCCCAATCCAGTGCACCTCAGCTGATTGCCCAGCAAATAAAGAAAAAATACAAAGGTAAAGCCCACACTGGTTTGAATTCTCCTGATGCCCAAGCAGCATGTCAGAAACAGAGTCGCAAGGTGTGGGTTGGCAGGGACCTCTGGAGATTATCCAGTTCAACTTCACTTTTACACCAGGGGCACTCACAGCACCTTGGCCAGCATCACAGTCCCAGCTGGGGTTGGAAACTCTCCAGGCAAGAGACTCCACAACCTCTCTAGGCAGCCTGCTCCAGGCCTCCAGCACCCTCACAACAAACAACTTTCTCCTCAGCATCAGATGCAACCTCCTGGCTTCCAGTTTGTGCCCACTAATACTTGGCCTGTCACTGGGCACCACTGACAAAAGTCTGGTCCCAGCGTCTTGACCCCTACAGGTCCTTTATCTCTTGCTGAGCATTGATCAGATCCCCTCTGGGGCTGCTCTTCTGCAGGCTCCACCACCCCAGGGCTCTCAGCCTTTCCTCCTCACAGAGATTCTCCATTCAGCAACATTGTTCTTCAGTAGATAATAATTTAAAGATTTCTCAAGAGGCTCTCTTCTCACCATCATCTCACTGCCATCAAATCTGGCAGTGAAACCAAACCCACCAAATCTTAATTAAAATAGAGACAGGCTGGTTTGTGAGCACCTAAACACCTGCAATGACCTGTACAGAGAGGAACATTGGCATCCTCCATGGCTTTTTTTTTTTTTCCTTACAGAATGGCATCTGACAGAGTGAGAAAATCACAGAATCACAGAAACCATTGAGGTTGGAGAAGGCCTTTGAGATCATCAAGCCAAATCACTCACTTGAGAGCTCACAATTCCACCACTGATGCTAAGCCACTGCCACAAAACCATGACCCTCAGCAACACATCTATGCATCTTTTAAACACTTGCTGGGATGATGACTCCACCACCTCCCTGGGCAGCCTGTTCTAGTGGCTGAGAATCTTTTCTGTGAAGAAATCTTTTCTAATGCCCAACCTGAACCTCCCTTGGCACAAGTTGAGGCTGTTTCCTCTTCTCCTGTCACTTGTTGCATTTGAGAAGAGACCAATCCCCACCTGGCTCCAACCTTCTTTCAGGGAGCTGCAGAGAGCAATGAGCTCTTCCCTCAGCCTCCTCTTCTCCAAACTGAACAACCCCAGCTCCCTCAGCTGTTCCTCCCAACACTTGTGTTCAAGGACACTCACCAGCTTGGTTGCTCTTCTCAGGACACACTCCAGCACCTCAGTATCCTTCTTGGAATCAGGGATCCAAAACTGAACCTGTAAGAATCACAGAATTCTTTCAGTTGAAAGAGACCTTTAAAATCATCAGGTCCAACCTTCAACCCAACATCACCATGGCCACTATACCATGTCCCAAAGTTTCCTGTGCATGGTGACTCCACCACCTCTCTGGGCAGCCTGCTCCAAAGCCTGACCACTCTTACAGCAAACAAATCATTCCTCATCTCCAACCTAAACCTCTCCTGGCACAATTTCAGGCCATTTCCTCTCTATCACCTAATACCAGGGGGAAGAAACCACCCTCCACCTGGTTCCAACCTCCTTTCAGGGAGCTGGAGAGAGCAACAAGTTCTGCCCTCAGCCTCCTTTTCTCCACACTAAACAACCCCAGCTCCCTCAGCTACTCCTCCTAAGACCTCTCCATGTCCGCTCTTGCAGCAAAGAAATTGTTCCTCATTTCCTGCCTTAACCACATTTCTTGAACATCTCCAGGGTGGTTCAGTGACTGTAATAAGAAGGATTTCCAAGGTCTTTTCACCAGGACACCAAAGACACCCAAAGCCACTTTAGGATCAGGCAGAACCCAGCACATCAGGGCTCCTAGGAGGGAGAAAGCTTCATTAAATGCAAGCCCTTGCTGATATTTATTATTTTTAATCTCCTGCCTCTTTACAGTGAGGGTGGTGAGACACTGGCACAGGTTCCCAGGGAGGTTGTGGCTGCTCCCTTGCTGGAGGTGTTCAAGGCCAGGCTGGATGAGGCCTTGAGAGACCTGTTCTATTGGGAAGTGTCCCTGCCTATGGCACAGGGGCGTTAGGACTGGATGATCTTTGAAGTCACTTCCAATTAAAGCATTCTATGATTCTATGATTAAACACAACACTGAAAGAGTTGGGGCTGTTGAGTCTGGAGAAGAGGAGGCTCCCAGGTGACATTCTTGTGGCCTTCCAGGATCTGAAAGGGGCTTACAGAAAAGCTGGGGAGGGACTTTTTAGGCTATCAGGTAGTGACATGAGGAGGGGGAATGGAGCAAAGCTGAAGGGGGGGAGATTCAGATTGGAGGTGAGGAGGAAGTTGTTCAGCATGAGAGTGGTGAAGCCCTGGAATCGGCTGCCCAGGGGGGTGGCTGGGGCCACTTCCCTGATGGTGTTTAAGGCCAGGTTGGATGAGGCTGTGGGCAGCCTGATCTAGGGTAGGGTGTCCCTGGGCATGGCAGGGGGGTTGGAAGTAGATGATCCTTGTGGTCCCTTCCAACCCTGACTGATTCTATGATTCTAACATCTCCAGGGTGATTCTGTGACTCTGATTTCCAAGCTCTCCTCATCAGGGCACCAAAGACACCCAAAGTCACTTTAGGAACAGGCAGAACCCAGCCCACTTGGGCTCCTAGGAAGGGAAAAAAAAGCTTCATTAAATGCAAGCCCTTGCTGCTATTTATAATTTTCAATCCCCTTGCCTAACCACAATTCTTGAATATCTCCAAGGTGATTCTGATTTCCAAGCTCTCCTCACCAGGGCACCAAAGACACCCAAAGTCACTTTAGGAGCAGGCAGAACCCAGCACGCTGGGGCTCCTAGGAGGGGGAAAAAAAAAGAAAAGCTTCATTAAATGCAAGCCCTTGCTGATATTTATCATTTGCTAAGAGTATTTGTAAAATGCTCCAGCCTTGCATATAATGCCTAATGCTATTAAGGAGAATATCTAAAGTACTTAAACTAATTATGCCTATTTTGTAAGATTAATTATAATTAATAATTTAACATATTTTATCATGGAAGTCAGTATCCGTTCTGATCTTTAACTTTAAGAGAGCACACTGTATACGTACCACATAATTAGGGCTTATGTATCACGTAATTAGGGCTAAATATGAGGAAATCAGGCTAATTAGACCAAATCAAACTGAATTATTTAAGCTTTTNCTTTAATTTCAGACGTAGGATCTTTAGTAATTAAACACTGATTTCAATTTCTTTTCCTCCCACATCTCGCCCGCCCCTCAGCCGCCCCTTGTGATGGAGCATTAGGGGAAGTGTTTCTAGGTGGGGAGCACAGGATGGGGATCGTGTGGTGAGCAGGAGAAGGCATGAAGTGGGGAATCCTAGGATTTAGGAGATGCTGAGTCATGACAATTATTCCCCCTCCTCCTCCCCCTGCCCCAGCAGCAGTGTCCTTCTTAGGGAATTTGTTAGTGTCAGTCCAGGGCTGCGGATGAGCCAACAGCGTGCATGAGGTGTAAGGTCCTGCAGATGGGTGGGTGCAATCCCAAGCACAGCTCCAGGCTGGGTGGGGAATGGCTGAGAGCAGCCCTGAGGAAAAGGACCTGGGGGTCTGAGTAGATGAGAAGCTCAACATGAGCCAACAGTGTGCACACACAGCCCAGACAGCAACTGTGTGCTGGGCTGCAGCAAGAGCAGCTGTGGGCAGCAGGGCAAGGGAGGGGATTCTGCCCCTTTGCTCTGCTCTCCTCACACCCCACCTGCAGCACTGTGTGCAGCTCTGGAGCCCCCAGCACAAGAAGGATATGGAAGTGTTGAAACCACTCCAGAGGAGGGCCACGAAGATGATCAGAAGGATGGAGCAGCTCTGCTATGAGGACAGGCTGAGAGAGTTGGGGCTTCTCAGCTTGGAGAAGAGAAGGCTTTCAGTAGACCTTATAGTAGCCTTCCAGTATCTGAAAGGGGCCTACAGGAGGACTGTGGAGGGACTATTGACAAGATCTTGTAATGAGAGGATGAGGAGGAATGGGTTTAAAGTGGTAGAGGGGAGATTTAAACAGGATGTTAGGAGGAAGTTTTTTACAGCGAGAGTGGTGAGACACTGGCACAGGTTGCCCAGGGAGGTTATGGCTGCTCCCTCCCTGGATGTGTTCAAGGCCAGGCTGGATGAAGCCTTGAGTGACCTGTTCTAGTGGGAGGTGTCCCTGCCTATGGCACAGGGGGCTTGGAACTGGATGAGCTTTGATGTCACTTCTAACCTAAACCATTCTATGATTCTATGATCAACCTGGAGAAGAGCAGCCTCAGTATGCTCAGAAAGAGCTAAAGGGAGGGGAGCAAGAGGATGGGGCCAGAGAAGCACTGTTTGCTAGAAATGCCATTAATTCATTAAAGTGTGGCCAGCAGGTTGAGGGAGGTTCTCTTCTGCATCTGCTCTGCCCTAGTGAGGTCACAGATGGAGTCCTGTGTTCAGTTCAGAGCTACCCAGTTCAAGAGAAGGGGAACTACCAGAGAGAGTCCAGTGAAGGCTCCTAAAAAGCTGAGGGGCCTGAAGCATCTCTTTGAGGAGGAAAGGCTGAGAGCCCTAGGGCTGCAGAAGAACAGCCCCAGAGGGTATGTGAAGAAGTTCTTCACAGAAAGAGAGATTGGCAATGGAATGGGCTGCCCAGGGAATCCCCATCCCTGGAGGTGGTCAAGCAAAGCCTGGATGGGGCACTTAGTGCCATTGGCTAGGGCTGGGTGATAGGTTGGACTGGATGAGCTTGGAGGCCTCTTCCAACCTGGCTTATTGCATTGTATTGTATTGTATTGTATTGTATTGTACTATATTCTACTCCTATTCTATTCTATTCTATTCTATTCTATTCTATTCTATTCTATTCTATTCTATTCTATTCTATTCTATTCTATTCTATTCTATTTCTTTTCATTCCTATTATGTTCTGTTCTATTCTACTCTATTCTATTCTATTCTATTCTATTCTATTCTATTCTATTCTATTCTATTCTATTCTATTCTATTCTATTCTATTCTATT
>VWZI01017425.1:60042-78953 GCA_013396835.1 Psilopogon haemacephalus | reverse complement strand
ATTCTCATCAGAAAACAGGTAGAGACTTAGGTATAATAAATAATAAAAATAAGTAATAGTAAGTAATCATAAAAAAATAATAAGAAATTTATATCAAAATCTAGACCCAGGGTTATAGATACATAAAGAAAACTTGATTGTAGTTCTCATCACAATAGAGGTAGTCAAGTGTAATAAATTTAAAAAATAATAAAATAATCATTATGATAACAGTGAGAATAGTAGTAATAGTACTACTACTTCTACTACTACTGCTACAACAATATTAATAACATTATTAGTAATAATTAGTACAACAGTTAATAATAATAAACAATAAGAAATTAATATCAAAATACAGACCCAGGGTTATAGATAAATAAAGAAAACTGGAATGTAGTTCTCATCATAATAGAGGTAGCCAAGTATAATAAATAAGAAAAGGAGAAAATAATCATAATAATAGCAATAAGAATAGTAGTAATAGTACTACTACTTCTACTACTACTACTGCTACAACAGTACTAATAATATTGTTAGTAATAATAACAATAGTAATAATGCTAACATTAATAACAAGCAATAATATACATAGATAAAACAAACATTTCAAGATTATGATGATGATGATGATGATATTGATGATAATCATAATATTCAGCTAAAACAAGCATTCCAATATGCTAATAATAATAAAAAACAGCTAACACAAACATTCCAATAGAATAATAATAATAATAACAGCTAAAACAAACATTCAGTAATAATAATAGTAATAGTAATAATAATAATATTCAGCTAAAACAAGCATTCCAATATGCTAATAATAATAACAATAATAATATACAGCTAAAACTAACATACAGTAATAGTAATAAGAGTAATGATAATAAAAATAATCATATACAGCTAAAACAAACTAATAATAATAATAATAATTATTATTATTATAGTAATCTACAGCTAAAACAAACATTCCAAGTGGAATTTTTTTATAGAGGAATTCAAGCTTGCATTATCTCAATCTTCCACTGTTCCAAAATAAACTCATCAGGTGGCAGGGAAATGCAGGTGGCCGACCATTTTATCAGTGCCCATGTTGGAGCTATTAGAAATATAATTAGAAATAAATTAAATGGAAGGCACTTAATGCGGGGCCGCGAGGTGAGCGTCGCCCTCCTTATCGCGATGCCATTTTTTTTTCTCCCCCTCCCACCCCGCAGCGAATTATCAAGGCTGTCGAAATCGTCCGGATTTGGTTGCTGACTGATAGCTGGAGCCCAGATAATTAAGTTGTTAACCATGTACTTCAGTGGTCAACACGGTTATATATCTTTGTCTTCTCCCTGCCCCTCCTCCTTGTTTCTGTGGATCTCAGGGGAAGCAGATGAATGGCACTTGACACTACCCACCTACACGGAGGCTGATTAGACCCAGGCCTGTTCCACAGGTACGCTCAATTATGGGCTCTGCTTGGATTCCAGCCTTTCTCTGCTCGGATTCCAGCCTTCCCTTGCTTGGATTTGTAATGGGTTTGCAGTTACCTGCCTCCCCCCCTACCTTTATAAACCCCGGCTAAAACTCAGAAAAACACTGGAAGTTAATAAATGAAGCTTTATATTTACAGCAATGCACAATAGACAAGCAGATATTTACAAGATGTAACAGATATTGACAGATATATACAGTAAAAATATAATACAGACACCACACACCTCCCAGAGACCAATATCCCCAAGAGAGGGTAACCAAACTCCCCCTACCACCTTTTCCCCCTTCCCCAGCCTTATCTCACCACCTGTTGATGCTGCAGATAAGCTGAAGATTGGCCAGACAGATTAGGAGTTAGTAATTTTAGTGATTTTACTCTGAATTAGCTAAAAGACAGAGAGACAAAGAGGGATCATGCCAGAGAACAGCCACTGCCAAACACAGGCAGAAGCAAACTGCTAATCTGATTGTTTTGGGAACAGTTCTTAAAACAACTTTTTTTTTTTTTTTTTTTTTTTCCTCAGCAAAACTCAGTGAAGTGACACACTGTGTTTAACTCTCTCTCAGCCAATAGTCTAATTTCTCACTCAAATTCTCCAATTAGCTCAAACCAACACAGGATTCCAGCCTTCCCTTGCTCACATTCGATCTTTCCCTTGCTCAGATTCCAGCCTTTCCTGAGGCTAGCAGCTCTTGGGAAGGGTACATTTGCAGCACTTTTGTAGTGAGGGAAATGGCAACGAAACTTCCTTCAAACTTTCAAGGCTTTGATCACCTCCAAGCCCTACAGGCAGAGTGGCTGGGAAGGGATTGACTTCATTAAGGGAGAGAAGAAGAAATTCTCTCTCCTCAGAGAACTGTTTGGGTTGGAAAAGACCTCTAAGAAAAGCGTCCAACCATCAACCCAGCACCACCATGGCCATTAAGCCATGTCCCAAAGTGCCATGGCCACAGGTTTTTTCAACACCTCCAGGGATGGTGACTCCAGCACCTCCCTGGGCAGCCTGTTCCAATGCCTTACCACCTTCTTAGGAAAGAAATTGTCCTAATATCCAAGTGCCGTGTCCACGGGTTTCCTGAACACCTCCAGAGATGATGACTCTACCGCCTCCCTTGCCAGCCTGTTCCACTGCCTGACCACCTTCTTAGGAAATAAATTGTCCCTGATATCCAAGTGCCACATCCACAGGTTTCCTCAGCACCTTCAGGGATGGTGACTCCACAACCTCCCTTGGCAGCTCATTCCAATGCCCGACCACCTTCTTAGGACAGAAATTGTTCCTAATATCCAAGTGCCATGTCCACAGTTTTCTTGAACACCTCCAGAGACAATGACACCACCACCTCCCTGGGTAGCCTCTTCCAATGCCTGACCACTCTTGCAGCAAAGAAATCTTTCCTAATATCCAACCTAAACCTGCCCTGGTGCAATTTGAGGCCAAGTTCCCTTGGCCCCATTTCAGACATTGGAGCTCACCAGGTCAGTTGCTACATTTTCAACCTTAGATTCCCACTGTAACCATGTGGAAATTTTACAGAGAGACTTAACCAAGCAGCCTGTGTTACCTGTGGCCGTTACAGTGATTATTAGGGAGGCAAGAGCCAGCTTAATGACACAAAATAGACTTCTTTTTTTTTTTTTTCTTTTACAAGGCTGTTGCAGTCATTTCTTTTTCCATTTAACCTGCCTCTGCGCTGAGCATCGGCGCGGCCACATCGCAACGGCCAAGTACCTAATGGAGTTCCACTTCATCGCTCCAAAATGATTACAAACTAAATATCCTTGGTTTTAAAAGAAGAGTACCTGGGGTTTTTTTCCTCATTTGCAAGGGAAAGACTAACACAGGGACGTTGGTTTCGCAATGCGTCATCAATATTTTTTGACATCCTCACTCAGCTGCTAAAATGTTATTGTTTGTGGGGTTTGTTTTCTCTTTTCTTCCTCCCACTGTGGATAATTTGGTGGAGAAAAAAAAAAAAAANAATTTGGTGGAAAAAAAAAAAAAAAAAAAGAATCATTCCACCCCACCCCTTTTCCATGTTTATTCAGTCATTCAGTAAGATCTGGTGGCTCCCTTTTAAACTTCTGAGCACAGGAAATCTTTCAAAAGGCAAAAGAAGCTCCTCAGATTGAGGGAGGGTGGTGGAAAATGACTCTTTCCCTAGAGAGCTTTCCAGGAGAGCAAAAACACACACGTCCATATAGGCTAGGCAAGCAGGATTAAAGAAAATCCTCTCCACACTGCATTTTACTGCTTCTCCTTCTACGTGATCAGACTGAGCCACCCTTCCTAACAAATATCTAATTATTAGCATATAAATGTAACACCCAGCCACGCCGTTACGATTCCTCTCCTCATTTCCTTTACTTGCCTTATATTGGAAAGTTTTTTGCCTGCCAGTGTTGTTCTGTAGACTTGAATTTTGATTATTTCTCAAAACGTTATCATCTTTCATATGCCTTAGATTTTTTTATTTTTTTTTTTTTGTATCTTAGAATCATCTCCCTTCTCTGGAGATATTCAAGACCCACTTGGATGTGTTCCTGTGTGATCTGGTATAGGTGAGGCTGCACTGCCAGGTGGTTGGACTAGAAGATCTTTTTGAGGTCCCTTCCAGCCCCTAATATTCTGTGATTCAGTGATTATGTGATTCTATGATTCTGTGATTCTGTGATATAGAATAGGTTCAGTTGGGAAATACCTCTAAGATCATCAATTCTGGTGAGCACGGAAATAAAGAAGAGAAGAAATCACAGAATCATAGAAGCATAGAATCATAGAATCATAAAATGGTCCGGGCTGGAAGGGGCCTCTAGAGGTCATCTAGTCCACCCCCCCCTGCAGTCAGCAGGGACATCTCCACTAGACCAGGTCACCCAGGGAGAATTTGAGTGAAAAATTAGACTATTGACTGAGAGAGAGTTAAACCTACAGTGTCACTTCACCAAGTTTCACTGAGACAGAGAAAAGAAGGTTGTTTTGGGAAATGTTCCCAAAACATGAGATAAGCCAGTGTGCTTGCAGAGGGCCAGTCTGGCTTGGGTCCTTGCTGGCTCCATCAGCTTCTTTCCTTTGTCTCTCTGCTTTTGAACAAATTCAGAGTTTAAATCACTAAAACGACTAATTTCTTCTCCTATCATTAATCTCCCTGATCTTCATCTTATCTGCAGCATCATCAAGTGGTGAGATAAAGCTGGGAGAAGGGGGGAAAGGTGGTAGGGGGGTTTGGTTTCCCTCTCTTGGGGATTTTGGTCTCCAGGAGGGGTGTGGTGTCTGTATTCCCTTTTTACTGTATATTTCTGTAAATATCTGTTATATCTTGCAAATATTTGCTTGTATATTTGCATTGCTGTAAATATAAAGCTTCATTTATTAACTTCCAGTGTGTTTTTCTAAGTTTTAGCCAGGGTTTTAAAAGGTGGGGGGGCAGGTCACTGCAAACCCACTACAACTTTGTCTCCAGAGATGGGGCCTCAACCACCTCCCTAGGCAACCTGTTTCAGTGCTCCACCACCCTCATAATAAAGAACTTGTTCTGTGACACAAGTGAGATGCATCATGATGCAGCTGCAGAAGATACATAAATTCATAGAGTGGTTTGGGTTGAAAGGGACCTTAAAGATCATTGAGCTCCAACTCCCTGCCATGAGAGTTTCGTTAATCCAGGTTGTTCAAGATCTCAGCCAACCCAGCCTTGAACACCTCCAGGGAGGAGGCACCCCAAACCTCCCAGGGAAACCTGTTGCACTGTCTTGCCACCCTTACTGTAAATCATTCCTTCATTCCATCATTCCTCCCTCTATGCATGTGAAGACCTGAAGCTTATGAGAACCACTATTTTCCACAAGAGAAACAGAGACCTTCAGAGAGCTAGAAAGAAACTGAAAAAGAGAACTTTGGAGTTTTTTCTCTCCCCCTGCCTCTCCTTTTTTTTTTTTCTTTTTTTCTTTTATGGAGGGGGTATTGTTTGGTTGGCTTTTGGTATTTTGAGGGGTTTGGGGTTTTTTTTTTAATCCTTCTTACAGCCATTGTGCCCCTTATTGTGAGGACACACCAGGGAAATCACCTACCAACAACCACGGACACCACAGACAGCACCTACCAACAACTGTGGACACCATGGACACACCTACCAACGACCATGGACACCATGGGACACCACCTACCAACAAGCATGGACACCATGAACAGCCACTGACACCACAGACAGCACCTACCAACAACCATGGACACCACGGACAGCACCTACCAACAACCATGGACAGAACCTACCAACAACCACAGACACTGTACAGCATCTACCAACAACCATGGACAGAACCTACCAACAACCATGGACACTATGTACAGCACCTACCAACAATAATGGGCATCATGGACACATCTATCAACAACCACGGACTCTATCGACAGCACCTACAAACAATCACGGACACACTTACCAACAACAATGGATACCGTGGACGCACCTACCAACAACCACGGACACCATGGACACACCTATCACAACCACGGGCTCTATGGACAGCACCTACCAAGAATCATGGGCACCATGGAGAGCACCTACCAAAAACCATGGACACCACGGACAGCACCTACCAACAACCATGGACGCCATGGACACACCTACCAACAACAATGGACACCGTGGTCACACCTACCAACAGCCATGGACACCATGGACAGCACCTCCCAACAACCATGGACAGCACCTCCCAACAACCATGGACACACCTACCAACAACCATGGACTCTATGGACAGCACTTACCAACAATCATGGACACCATGGACACACCTACCAATAACCACGGACACCATGGACACACCTACCAACAACCATGGACACCACGGACACACCTACCAATAACCATGGATGCCTACCAGCACCTACCAACAACCATGGATGCACCTACCAACAACCGTGGACACACCTACCAACAACCATGGACTCTATGGACACACCTACCAATAAACACGGACACCATGGACACACCTACCAACAACCATGGATGCCATGGACACACTTACCAACAACCATGGACACCATGGACACACCTACCAATAACTACAGACATCATGGACAGTACCTACCAAGAACCAAGGACACCACAGACAGCACCTAGCACCAGCACATTGTAAGTCACCAGAAAGGGTACTCGTGGCTTTGTCTTCTAACCATTAGCACCAGTAGAAAAATAATATTTGATATGCCTCTAGAAGACTCTGACCTCATCCTTTTGCTCTCCATCCTTGTTGGACATTGAGAAACCACCTCTCAGGCAGCTCTTGTCCATTGATTAAGGGACTAGGTCATCTCTCTTAGGAAGAAAAGCTCAGGGGACTTGAGGCTTTTTAGGCTGGAGAAGAGAAGAATGAGAGGTGATCTTATCAATACTTAAATGGTGGCTGTCAGGAGGATGGGGTTGGACTCTCATCAGTGGTGCCCAGTGACAGGACAAGGGGCAACAGGCACACACTGGAAGACAGAAGATTCCATCTGAGGATGAGGAGAATGTTCTTTGGTGTGAAGGTGCTGGAACCCTGGAGAACGCTCCCCAGAGATGTTGTGGAGTCTTCTCTGGAAAGCTTTTAACTCGGACTTTGTGATCTTGGGCAAGGTGTGGGTGCCACTGCTTTAGCAGGGGGATTGGACTGGATGATCTCCAGAGGTCCCTTCCAATGCCTACCATGCTGGGATTCTGGGATTATTTTCTGGGCACTTGCAGTTTATATGACACTGCTCCCAGAAACCACCAATGCTTATCAACAAGCCTTGTCCTGAGGAGATACCTCTTAACTGCTCAGTGCAGGGATGACCTGTGAGGGTCCTTTCCAATCTGATGTGACCTGTGAATCTGTAATATCATGTGGGACCAGCCTACTGGCATGGGTCAACGTTTGATTTTTAGTCCCCAAGCAGCACACATTTCACATCTAACACATTTCACATCTAACTTACTCTGCTCTCATCAGACCCCACCTGGAGTACTGTGTGCAGTTCTGGAGCCCCCAGCACAAGAAGGACATGGAACTGTTGGAGAGAGTCCAGAGGAGGGCCACAAAGATGATCAGAGGGCTGCAGCACCTCTGCTATGACGACAGGCTGAGAGAGCTGAGGCTTTTCAGCCTGGAGAAGAGAAGGCTTCCAGGACACCTTGGAGTGGCCTTCCAGTATCTGAAGGGGCCCTACAGGAAGGATGGGGAGGGACAGTTCACAAGGTCTTGTAATGACAGGATGAGGAGGAATGGGTTTAAACTGGCGGAAGGGAGATTTAGACGGGATGTTAGGAGGAAGTTCTTCACAGTGAGGGTGGTGAGACACTGGAATGGGTTGCCCAGGGAGGTTGAGGCTGCTCCCTCCCTGCAGGTGTTCAAGGCCAGGCTGGATGAGGCCTTAAGTGACCTGTTCTAGTGGGAGGTGTCCCTGCCTATGTCACAGGAGGGATGGAACTAGATGATCTTTGAGGTCTCTTCCAGCCTAAACCATTCTAGGATTCTATGATTCTATGAACCGCACAACAAAAAGTTGCCTCAGTGAGTTAAACTTTTACATTGGTGGGAGAATGGACAACACAGAGGAATTTTGGTGGATTCTTTTCTCCCTGAAAAGAATGGCCCTGGTATGAAATCTGGAAGAGCGCAGCCTCTCTTTTCTTTCTTTTCTTCTTCTTTTTTTTTTTTTTTCTTTTTCCCTCTCCTATGGGCTGTGTGAAACGATTCAGGTTTTTATGGGTTTTAAGATGCCGCACTTAAAGCATGATAAAAATGTTATCCTGAGGTATTCCAAACATTAACTGAGAAAGGCTAAAAATAAAAATCAGCCGTGAAGACCTATCAACCTGATCATTTTGTGGCTGATTGGATCATCCGACAAAGAAAACAAGCAGCAGAAGCAGGAAGGGGGGAAACCCCTGGATTTGCAGCGGCAGTTAATTTCGCGACGTGACTGCTAATAAACGGAATTATGGCTGCACAAGAAGCAATCTTGTGGTCTCTGCTCTATCACTACAGAGGGCAGCAACAGACAACAGAGCTCTTTAGCATGATAGAGGGAATGCTTAACATTCCCAGTAAACAAGGCAGCTGGGAGAGGCTGGTCCTGCCGCCAGCATCCCTGGATCTTGGCTGGAGTGCAGGCAAAGGGTTTATTGCTCCTTAGGGTGTCAACAGGCAAGAGGGTTTGGGGAGGCTTAGGGAAGCCTGGACTGCTGAACAAGGTGGTTTAGACATCATAATAATTATTTTCTACCTCCTGTCAACTTATCAAACCCAGATATTAAAACTAAGCCTCAACCATGAGTCATAATAAAAGAGCTGATTCATACGGTAGCAAGGCAAATGCCTTTTGTCTTCTCTTTCCCTCTTCACACTCAAAAGCAGTTGTTTTGTTTTCTGTTAAAACCAGTTTCTCTGTTTGCTTTTAAAACCAGTTGCTTGGATTTTGCACTAAAACCAGGTGTTTGGTTTTCTGCTAAAAGCAGTTGCTTTGCTTTCTACTAAAACCAGTTGCTTTGACTTTTGATAAACCCAGCTGCTTTGCTTTCTGCTAAAACCAGGTGCTTGGTTTTTTTTCACTAAAACCAATTTGTTTTGCTTTCTGTTAAAACCAGTGCTTGGTTTTGCACTAAAACCAGTTGCTTTGCTTTCTACTAAAACCAGTGCTTGGTTTTCTACTAAAACCAGTGCTTGGTTTTCTACTAAACTCAGTTGCTTTGCTTTCTGCTAAAACCAGTTGCTTTGCTTTCCACTAAAACCAGTTCTTAATTTTGCACTAAAACCAGTTGCTTTGCTTTCTGCTGAAACCAGTTGCTATGTTTTCTGCTAAAACCAGTTGCTTTGCTTTCTGCTAAAACCAGTGCTTGGTTTTGAACTAAAACCAGTGCTTGGTTTTGAACTAAAACCAGTTGCTTGGCTTTCAACTAAAACCAGTGCTTGGGCTTTCTACTAAAACCAGTGCTTGGTTTTCTACTAAACTCAGTTGCTTTGCTTTCTGCTAAAACCAGTTGCTTTGCTTTCCACTAAAACCAGTGCTTGGTTTTGCACTAAAACCAGTTGCTTTCATTTCTGCTAAACCAGTTGCTTTGCTTTCTGCTAAAACCAGTTGCTTTGCTTTCCACTAAAACCAGTGCTTGGTTTTGCACTAAAACCAGTTGCTTTCATTTTTGCTAAACCAGTTGCTTTGCTTTCTGCTAAACACAGTTGCTTTGTTTTTTGCTAAAACCAGTGCTTGGTTTTGTGCTAAAACCAGTGCTTGGTTTTGCACTAAAACCAGCCGCTTGGCTTTCTGCTAAAACCAGTTGCTTTGCTTTCTGCTAAAACCAGTTGCTTTGCTTTCTGTTCAAACCAGTTACTCTAAACCAGTTGCTTGGTTTTCTATTAAAATCAGTTGCATTGCCATATACCTAAAGCAGTTGGTTGCTTTTGTATAAAAACCAATTTCTTGGGTTTCTGTTCAAACCAGTCGCTTTGCTTTCTGTCACATCTCTTGGTAGATGAAAGAGCAAAAAGCCAAGCAGCTGGGATGTGCATTTGCCACAGCCTGGATACCATGTGTGGGAAAGAAGTTTAACTTAAAAATAAAAAAAATTGATTCAAAGAAAAGTTGCTAGGTTGAAGGTGTTGAAAAGATTTTATACATTCATAGAATTCTGTAATGGTTTGGGTTGGAAGGGACCTTAAAGATCATCTAGTTCCAACTCTCTTGTCATGGGCAGGGACACTTTCCAGGTTGCTTAAGGATCCATCCGATCTAGCCTTGAACACCTCCAGGGAGGGGGCAGCCACAATCTCCCTGGGCAACCTGTTCCAGTGTCTCACCACCCTCCCTGAAAAGAATCCTCAGTTTGGTTGGAAAAGACCTTTAAGATCACCAAGTCCAACCATCAACACAACACCACTAGAGTCATTGAACCACATCCCTCAGCATAATGAAACCCCTCCAGGGATGGAGACTTCACCTTCTTGGGCAACCTGTTCCAGCGTCTTCACAACCCTTACAGTAAACCTCACCACCCTTCCTATGGTTTTGTTTGGGTGGTCAAAAGGAGGTGGGGGTGGGGACATGTTGCCTGGCACAATTCCTTTCAGGCGGTCACATCCTCCTCCAGCTCCAGTAGCAGAAGCAAAGAAGGGCAGCAAAGGTCTTGAGATCAAACAGGAAAGGAATGAGTGACAAGAAGGAGCGAGTTCAAAGGTAGGAAGGGAATAATTAGTCCTAAAAAAGACTTTTAAAAGCCTGAAGAATTCATGATGTCATAAAAAAGGGGGAAAAAAGGAGAGGATTTAAAAAAAAAAAAAAAAAAGGAAAAGAAATAGCAGAGCTCCTTAAATTGGATTAGAAAATAAAAATGACACGAAGACTGTAAATATTCACAGATCACATCATTGACGTGTAATGTGCCGTTAAATGATGTCAAATTAAAGGGGAAATTACATCTGTAAGAACTGGGGAGAATAAAGGGAAGACATTTTAAAGATGCAGAGTCCTTCAAGTGCAAACCCCCCCCCCCACACACATCGTATATCAGGGCTGATCACGGCATGGATGAGGAAACTATCAGAGAAGAATAAAATAAAATATGGGAAAGAAAACACAGGCTAAAAACATCTCAATTTCAACGCGGCAGTGGAAGGTTGTTAAGTTCCGAGCCGGCGCCTCTTCTCAGCGTGGCTTTGTCAAGGCTGCTCCCAGCCAAGATGTTGCCAAAAGCCAGGAGTTTTCCTTGCTTCATAGGATGCCAGCATGCTGACCCCAAGCTGTGTGATTCAGCAGACATGCTGGAAGGCAGGGATGGCATCCAGAGGGACCTGGACAGGCTGCAGAGGTGGGCACAAGACAACCTCAGGAGGTTCAACAAGGCCAAATGCAAGGTCCTGCAGCTGGGTCGAGGCAATGCCAAGCACAAATCCAGGCTGGGCAGAGACTGCCTGGAGAGCAGCCCTGAGGAGAGGGACTTGGGGGTGCTGGTGGAGGAAAAGCTCAACAGCAGGCAGCAGTGTGAACCTGCAAACCAGAAAGCCAAGCCGAGCCTGGGCTGCATCAGGAGAAGTGTGGCCAGCAGGTTGAGAGAGGTGATTCTCCCTCTCTACTCCATGCTGGAGTACTGCATCCAGTTTTGCAGCCTCTGTTACAAGAGGGATGTGGAGATGCTGGAGTGTGTCCAGAGAAGGGCCACGAGGATGCTCAGAGGGCTGCAGCACCTCTGCTGTGAGGACAGACTGAAAGAGTTGGGGCTGTGCAGGCTGGAGAAGAGGAGGCTCCCAGGTGACCTTCTTGTGGCCTTCCAGGATCTGAAGGGGGCCTACAGAAAAGCTGTAGAGGGACTTTTAAGGCTATCAGGTAGTGAGAGGACTAGGGGGAATGAAGCAAAGCTGCAGGTGGGGAGATTGAGAAAGGACATGAGGAGGAAGTTGTTCAGCATGAGAGTGCTAAGGCCCTGGAATGGGTTGCTCGGTGGGGATTGTTGGGGCCAGATCCCTGGAGGTGTTTGCAGCCAGGCTGGATGAGGCTCCATCCAGTGTAATCTAGGGTAGGGTGTCCCTGCCTAAGGCAGGGAGATTAGAACTAGATGATCCTTGTGGTCCCTTCCAACTCAGACTGATTTTCAGCAACCTCACACCAAACAAGCTTCTCCTTATCTTCCAGTTTATGTCCATTGCCCATTTGAGGCATAGGACGTTCCATGTGAACCTGAGGAAGATTTTTTCCCCTGTGAGGGTGACAGAGCACTGTAACAGGCAGCCCAGGGAGGTTGTGCAGTCTCCCTCTCTGAAGATATTCAAGAACCACCTGGATGTTCTCCTGTGTGATCTGCTCTAGGTGATCCTGCTCTGGCAGGGTTCTGGACCAGATGATCTTTCAAGATCTCTTCTAGCCCCTGACATTCTATGATTCTATGATTGCCCCTTGTCCTGCCACTGAGCACCACTGACAAGCGCACTCACAACAAACAAGATTCTCCTCATCTTCAGGGGAACTTGATGGCTTCCAGTTTATGTCCATTTTCCTTTGTCCTGTCACTGGGCACCACTGACAAGAGTCTGGCCCTAGCCTCTTGTCCCCTACAGGTCCTTTAGCTCTTACTGAACATTGATCAGATCCCCTCTGCGGCTGCTCTTCTCCAGGCTCAACACTCCCAGGTGTCTCAGCCTTTCCACCCTCACCAAGGGGGAATGGGTTCAAATTGGTGGAGGGGAGATTTGAACGGGATGTTAGGAAGGAGTTCTTCACAGTGAGGGTGGCGAGGCACTGGAACAGGTTGCCCAGGGAGGTTGTGGCTGCTCCCTCCCTGGATGTGTTCAAGGCCAGGCTGGATGAAGTCTTGAGCCACCTGATCTAGTGGGAGGTGTCCCTGCCTATGGCATAGGAAGGTTGGAACTGGATGATCTTTAAGGTCTCTTCCAACCTAAACCATTCTATGATTCTCTGATTCTACGATTCTATGTCGGGGTTCTGGGATATATGCCTCATGTACACCCACCCATAGAGGCTCACAGACCCTCAACCAGAAGGAGATACCATCTCACCTCCCACAGAGAGCAACGTTGTAGCAATTAATTTACCTTTCTATTGCCCTTTCAAGTGAGCCTGAAAAGAAAATCCTCCTAGCTTCTCTCCCTTTCCCTCCATGTGCTATCTGAATCTCCTGCTCCAAAGATGGCATTTCCAACTCCCCCAAACACCTGCATAATAAAGGGTAGAAGATACTCTGCAGATAGATGTATGTACATATCTTTCCCTTCCCTCCTGGTCCTTTGCATCTGAAGGCTCTGAGGTGTTAAAAACACATCGCACGTAACCAAGAGACTGGAGATTATCAGCATTATCTCAGCAGCTCTGCCTGGAGATAAGATGGGCTGATGCGCTTGCTGGTGTGATAACAGGCACCCACTTCCCTCCTCAGCAGCACTGCCAAGCTAGGGAAGGCCTTCCTGAGTCATCTGCACCTTTTCTGCAGGAGGTTATTGTCCCTCCCTCTAATGCAAACCACCCCCAGTGACAGGCAGTACACATTTACCTCCCTGATCACAGCATCATTAAGGTAGGAAAAGACCTCCAAGATCACCGTCCCAAGATCGAGTCCAACCATCAACCCAACACCACCACTGTCATTTAAACATGTTCCCAAGTGCCATGGCCACAGGTTTCTTGAACACCTCCAGGTCTGGTGACTCCACCACCTCCCTGGGCAGCCTGTTGCAATGCCTGACCACTCTCGCAGCAAAGAAATTGTTCCTAATAGCCAACCCAAACCTCTCCCGGTGCAGCTTGAGACCGTTTCCTCTTATTCTGCCATTTGGAGAAGAGGCCAACCCAATCTCACTCCAACCTCCTTTCAGGTAGCTGTGGAGAGCAGTAAGATCTCTTCTCAGCCTCCTCTTCTTCAGGCTAAACAGTCCCAGCTCCCTCAGCTTCCCCTCATAGGACCTGCTCTCCAAACCCCTCACAGCATGAGGAACCATAGAACTGTTGAGGCTGGAAGAGATCTTTCTGGGTAGGTTAAAACCACTTTGAGTAGGTAGGGCTATTTTGGGTAGGGAAAGACTGTTTTGGGCAGATTAGACCATTTTGGGTAGGGAAAAAATTGTTTTGGGCAAGTCAGACCTGGTAAAGCCCTTTTCAAGTAGATAAAACCCATCTGGGGCAGGCAAAGCCTACTTTAGGTAGGAAGGCAAAGCCCAGGACATCGGAGGACATCCCAGGAACTCCAACCCTGCTTGCACAGCCCCTGGAGCACTGGCAGTGATTCGTGCTGATGCCTGGGGTAGAGAGAAGGGACATTTTCAAGTTGCAATTTGTGTAACTCCAGCCTAAAGCTGTGAGTGATCTCCAGAGTGGAGTTGCCTGAGCCCTGGGAGCAAACAAAAGTATTCTGAGGTCTTCATTTGTGCGATGGCATTTCCATTGTGACTGGAGAGATCTGTTGATTGCTCTGACATTGTCTCTAAAACAATTACAAAAATGAGATGATTGTTGTCCTTTAGCTCAAAAGGTTTTGATATTCAGAGTCCACTCCTCTGTTTTTCAACTGACTTCATGGTAAGCATGAACCCAGAAAAAGGTTCCTCAAAACAAAGGAATTCATCAGGGAGAAATGGGCATCTTGAAATCTCTCTGGTTACAGAATCATAGAATCAGTCTGGGTTGGAATGGACCACAAGGATCACCTAGTTCCAACTCCCCTGCCATGGGCAGGGTCACCTCACACTAGATAAGGCTGTCTAGATCCTCCAGAGATGGGGCTTTGGCAACCTCACCCTGGGCAACCCATTGTGGCATAGAAGGAGGTCTAGAAGGGCTGATTTACACAATTACAGGGGTTGTAATGGACCTGTGGATATCATCCAGCACAATCCCCCTGCTAAAGCAGGATCACTTAGGGCAGGTGAGAGAGGAACACTCTTGAAAGGCTCCAGAGAAGGAGACTCCACAATCTCTCTGGGCAGCCTGCTCCAGGGCTCCAGCAGCCTCACAGTAAAGAAGTTTCTGCTCATCTTCAAATGGAACCTTCTAGGTTCCAGTTCGTGTCCATTGTCCCTTGTCCTATCACAGGACAGCACTGAAAAGAGCCTGGCCCTTTCTTCTTGACACCCACCCTTCAGATATTGATAAACATTAGCAAGATCCCCTCTCAGTCCTCTCCAGGATAAACATCCCCAGGTCATTTAGCCTTTCCTTATCAGACAGATATTCCAGTCTCTTCATCATCCTTGTAGGCTCCATTGGACACTCTTTAGTATATTCCTGTCCTACTTGGACTGGAGAGCCCAGAACTGGACACAATGTTCCAGAGCTGGCCACAGCAGAGCAGAGTAGAAGAGAAGGAGACCCTTCTTTGACCTCCTGGCCACACTCTTCTTCATGCATCCCTGCAGACCACATTGCTGGCTCACACATAACTTAATGTCCAGCAGCATTGCCAGGTCCTTCTCCACAGAGCTGATTCCCACCTGTACTGGTGCAGGAGGTTGCTCCTTTCCAGGTGCAGGACTCTATACTGGGCTAAGTTCCCCTTTGCCCAGCTCTATATCATGTCCCCAGCAAATACAGAGCAGAGCTAAATAACCTGGGAAATCTGAGCCTTGGAATGGCTTTGCAGAGCCAATCAATTTAAATGCAATAAAAATGATGACAGACAATGAAGAGAAAGTTCAAGGACTTTTCACCTAGGGCTTTGCTAGAGCTGGAAGCCAACCTGCTAAGTCTACAGAAGTGTCTATCACAGAATCACAGAATGAGAGGGGTTGGAAGTGACCTCTAGAAATAATCTAATCCAACTCCCTTGCTAAAGCAGGGTCATCTACAGCAGGTTGCACAAGATGGCATCCAGGCTGGTTTGGAATTTCTCTGGAGGTGGAGACTCCACAACCTCTCTGGGCAGCCCAATCCAGTGCTCTATCACCCTCAAGTGAAGTTTCTCCTTGTGTTTACATGGAATCGCAGAATCACATAATCACAAATCATTAGAAGTTTGAAGAGACCTCCACAGATAATCAAGTCCAAGCCCCCTGCCAGAGCAGGATCCCTTAAGGTAGTCTGCACAGGAATGCATCCAGGTGTGATCTCACTAGGGTGGAGTAGAGGGGGAGAAGGACCTCCCTAGAACTCTTATGTCCTCTGGAAGTCAGTTCCAGGGATCAGAATCACATATGGAAACAAAGGACACCTTTGATTCCAGGGACAGTGCTTCAAAATCTAGGGGAAAAAAAAAACACAAACAAATAAACAAACAAACAAACAAAAAACCTCCAGAAGAGCAAATTGAATTGGAACATTTTAAAGAGAAGAACAAATTTGCATCAGATATTCCACAGGCAATGCTTTCAGTCATCTTTTCCTGGATTGATGGAACAACAGGGAGGTGGTGGAGTCACCATCCCTGGAGATGTTCAAGAAACACATAGACATGGCACTCTGGCGTGTGGTTTGATGGCCACGGTGTTGGATTTGTGGCTGGATTTGATGATCTTGGAGGTCTTTTCCAACCCAAACCATTCCACCATTTTACAGGATGGACAGAAAAAAAAATGCACTGACTATATTTTCATGAGTATTAGAGGGTCAATGCAATCTGTCAGCTGTGCACATAATTCCTAGGTTTATCATTTAGTCTTCAGAAAAGAAGGCTGAGGGGAGACCTCATTGCCCTCTACAACCACCTCAAATGAGTTTTGAGCCAGGTGATGTTCAGTCTCTTTTTTTCACAGGCAACAAACAGAATGATAGAACTATTATGACTGGAAAAGACTTCTAAGATCACTGAGTCCAACCACCAACCTACTTTGAGTCCAACCTTGAAGCTAATTTGATAGTGTAAGGGGAAATCATAGAATCATAGAATGGTTTAGGTTCGAAGAGACCTCAAAGATCATCCTATTCCAACCCCCTGTGCCATAGGCAGGGACACCTCCCACTAGAACAGGTCACTCAAGGTCTCATCCAGCCTGGCCTTCAACACATCCAGGGAGGGAGCAGCCACAGCCTCCCTGGGCAACCTGTTCTAGTGTTTTGTCACCCTCACTGTGAAGAATTTTCTCCTAACATCCCATTTAAATCTCCCCTCCACCAGTTTGAACCCATTCCCCCTTGTCCTGTCATTACAAGACTTTGTGACTAGTCTCTCCCCAGCCTTCCTGTAGGCCCCCTTCAGATATTGGAAGACTACTAGAAGGTCTCCTCGAAGCCTTCTCTTCACCAAGCTGAAAAGCTCCAACTCTCTCAGCCTGTCCTCATAGCAGGCTGAAGTGCTCCATCCCTCTGATCATCTTTGTGGCCCTCCTCTGGACTCTCTCCAGCAGTTCCATGTCCTTCTTGTGCTGGGAGCTCCAGAACTGCACACAGTACTCCAAGTGGGGTCTGATGAGAGCAGGGTAAATGGGGGAGAATCACCTCTCCTGCCCTGCTGGCCTCGCTTCTCTTAATGCAGCCTAAAGTTTTGCCAGGGGAAGTTTAGGTTGGATGTTAGGAAATGTTGCATCACATAAAGGATTCTCAGCCACCCTAACAGGCTGCTTAAGGAGGTGGTGGAGTCACCACCCCTGGAGGTGTTTAAAAGGCACAGGGATGTGGTGCTGAGGGCTGTGGTTTCATGGTAGTGGCTTAGCAGTAGCAGTGGGATTGTGAGCTCTAGGTGAGTGGTTGGAGTTTCAACCTCGATACTCCTATGATTCTAAAAGGGCCAATAAGAAAGATGGGGCCAGGGAAGGTTTAGGTTGGACATCACAAATAGAGGCTGGGCAATGAGTGGCTGGAAAGCAGTCTTGAGGTGTCAGTTGCTGAAAAACTCAATGAGAACCAGCGATGGTCACTGGCAGCCCAGTAGGCAACTGTGTCTTGGGCTGCATCAAAAGAAGTGTGACCAGCAGCTCTGCTCTGGAGAGACCTCACCTGGAGTGTCGCATCCAGTTCTGGTGTTCCTAACATAAGAGGGATGTGGAACTGCTGGAGCAGGTCCAGAAGAGGGACACAAAGATGATCAGAGGTCTGTAGCTCCTTCCCTATGGGGGAAAGTGGAGAGAGTTTGGTGCTGTTGAGTCTGGAGAAGAGAAGGCTCTACTCAGACCTGACTCCAGTCCCTGAAGGTGGTTACAAGAGAGCTAGGGAAGGACCTATGACAAGGGCTTGGAGTGCCAGGACAAGGTGGAATGGACTGAAGCAGGAAGAGGGGGGATTTAGAGTGAAGATTAGGAAGAAATTCTTTCCAGTGAGGGTGGTGAGATGCTGGGAAGTTGTGAATGCCCCTTTCCCTGGAGTTGTTCAAGACCAGATGGGATAAGACCTTAGACAACCCGATCAAGTGCAAGGTGACCTTGCCCATGGCGCGGGGGTTGTAACTAGACAAAGTTTAAGGTCCCTTTCAACCCAGATCATTCTCCCATGAATTAGGAGAAATTTCTTCACTCAAAGATTGGAGTTTTTGAAGACTGGAACAGGCTTCACAAGGGAGGTAGCTGAATCCTGATCCCTGAAGGTGTTTAAAAGCTGCAGAGATGTGGTTCTGAGGGCCGCGGTTCTGAGGGCCATGATTTAGCACCAGACTTGGTGGAGCTAGATAGTGTTTGGACTTGATGACCTTGAAGGCCTTTTCCATCCAAAATGATTCCATGGGGACAGACTTCATAGCAGACTCTGTTGTGAGAAGACAAGGGGTGATGTTTTATACTAGAAGAGGGTGATTCGGACTGGAGAGAAGGAAGAGATTCTGGACACTGAGGGTGGTGAGAGCCTGCCCCAGGCTGCCCAAAGAAATTCCGTAATCCTTCAATTCCTTTTTACACATTTATGTCCCTAACTCTGGTTTCTTCCTCACCACAACACAGGCAAACCGCTGGGCCTGCCAGGCAAAGTTTAACAGCCGAGTTAATTTACAACCACTAGTGGCAGAATCCATTAACTACTTCGGAAGCAAGTGGCAATTTGCACGCACGCAGACTCCCC
>VWZI01017425.1:46863-59974 GCA_013396835.1 Psilopogon haemacephalus | reverse complement strand
TGCCACCACCCCCACCCAGCATTTACTCCGAGGAGGTTGGTGGGACGAGACAGAGCTCAGGCTTTCTATGGAAATGATGTTGTTTGCTGCCGGGGCTTGCAAGCGGGGAGCCAGCCGCAGATTGCCATTGGGATTCAGTGCAAGATGAGGCTTGGAAGCGTGAGGTGGAAAAATTGCATCTCGTTTCCCCTTGCCAGGTGGTAAAAAGCTGGCTTTAAAGATTTAGCAAAGTCTCAGATTTCGTCCCCGTTTTCAGCCTTTGGAAGAGAAAAGTGAACTTTGGTCTAGCTCCAGGAGTTTGCTGCCTAGAAAAGAAGGGTTTCAGGATGAGAGTGGGCAAAGATAGGGCTGGGCGATAGGTTGGACTGGATGATCTTAGAATCATAGAATCAGTCAGGGTTGGAAGGGACCACAAGGATCACCCAGTTCCAACCCCTCTGCCATGCCCAGGGACACCATACCCTAGATCAGGCTGCCCACAGCCTCTGCCAGCCTGGCTGCAAACACCTCCAGGGATCTGGCAACAACTACCCTCCTGGGCAACCCGTAGCTGGGTTTCTCTCATGCTCAACAACTTCCTCCTCACATCCAATGTGAATCTCCCCACCTCCAGCTTTGCTCCATTCCCCCTAGTCCTCTCACTACCTCATAGCCTCAAAAGTCCCTCCCCAGGTTTTCTGTAGGCCCCTTTCAGATCCTGGAAGGCCACAAGAAGGTCATCTGGGAGCCTCCTCTTCTCCAAACTGAACAGCCCCAACTCTTTCAGTCTCTTCTCATAGCAGAGGTGCTGCAGCCCTCTGAGCATCCTTGTGGCCCTTCTTTGGACACACTCCAGCATCTTCACATCTTTCTTGTCCCAGGGGATCCAGAACTGGACACAGCATTCCAGGTGGGGTCTCACCAGGGTGAAGTAGAGTAGAAGAAGCACCTCCCTCAACCTGCTGGCCACACTTAACCTGATGCAGCCCAGGATCTGGTTGGCTTTCTGGGCTGCAAGTGTACACTGCGTCTTGGAGGTCTCTTCCAACTTGGCTTATTCTATTCTATTCTATTCTATTCTATTCTATTCTATTCTATTCTATTCTATTCTATTCTATTCTATTCTATTCTATTCCAATCCATTCCATTCCATTCCATTCATAGATTCTGTGACCATCCATCACAGGCACCTTGAGAGGTGAGAAGAGCCAGAGCACAGCAAATAGGTCTGGGGGGGTTGGGTGGGCAGTAAACAAAGGTGACCCACAATTAACTGTGGAAGTACGAAAACACAATACAGGAATGTGAGTCTGGAAACCTTCATTGTGGCATGGTGACCTTTTGTCTCAGGACCTAATCCATATTAACTCTATAGCATCTAGCTAGAATCTTGAAACTCAAGGTCCCTGGAAGAAAGAGCCCACCAAATATTGCCAGAAAGAGCAATGAGCTCTTCCAGTTTCCTAAATTCTGTATCATAGATTCAGGGAATGGGTTGGGTTGGAAGAGACCTTCAAGATAGAATGGAATGGAATAGAATGGAATGGAATAGAATAGAATAGAATAGAATAGAATAGAATAGAATAGAATAGAATAGAATAGAATAGAATAGAACAGAATAGGCCAGGTTGGAACAGACCTCCAAGATCATCCAGTCCAATCTATCACCCAGCCCTATCCAGTCAATTAGACCATGGCACTATATGCTCCATCCAGTCCTTTCTTGAACACCTCCAGGATGGTGAATCCACCACCTCCCTGGGCAGTCCATTCCAATGCCAATCACTCTCTCTGGCCAGAACTTCTTCCTAATATCCAGCCTATACCTCCCCTGGCACAATTTGAGACTGTGTCCCCTTGTTCTGTTGCTGGTTACCTGGGAGAAGAGAGCAATCCCATCTGGCTACAACCTCCCTTTAGGTCGTTGTAGACAACAATGAGGTCACCCCTAATCTTCCTCTCCTCCAGGCTGCACACCACCAGCTCCCTCAGCCTCTCCTCACAGGGCTGTGCTCCAGGCCCCTCCCCAGCTTCATGGCCCTTCTCTGGACACATTCCAGTACTTCAATATAGAACAGAACAGAACAGAACAGAACAGAACAGAATAGAATAGAATAGAATAGAATAGAATAGAATAGAATAGAATAGAATAGAATAGAATAGAATAGAATAGAATAGAATAGAATAGAATAGAATAAGACAGGTTGGAACAGACCTCATCCAGTCCAACCTATAACCCAGTCCTATCCAAAGGGTGATCATTCAGTTCCAACCCCCTGCTATAGGCAGGGATACGTTCCACTAGCCCAAGTTGCTCAAGGTCTCATTCAACCTGGCCTTGAACACTTCCAGGGAAGGGACAACCATAACCTCCCTGGGCAACCTCTTCCAGTGTCTCACCATTCTCAACACAAAGAATTTCTTTCTGATCTCCAGCCTAAATCTCCCCTCCTCCATCACTAATGCCTCAGTGCTACTACAGCCATGGAGACAACCACGCTAAACAAAGTGCTCCTCACAGAGGCACCAAATCAATCTCGCAGCCTTTGCAGCCCAAAGGCCAGGGAGGGCAATTTCCAGTTTTGACAATTGTACAATTATCACACAAACTGCCACCACAGTTGCCAACAGCCAATGGCATCATTAATATTCTCAACAAGGGGAGCACACTAATGTCACCGAGCAGAGCATTAATATCCCTCCGCAAAACGATTCACCGCCCGCTTTAATTAAAATATGCAAAGTATTTTTGTTTATGTAAAGCACCAGGCAGACCAGAGGCATCACTCATTGCTACAGCTTCAAGTACCAAGCCACTCCTGTTACACAAGAGACCTTTTTGCAGCCAAACGCTGAGGTATCCTTGTTTTCACGGAATCACAGAGCTCTAAGGGATCATACAATCAAGAGGATGGTCTGGGTCGGAAGGCACCTCCTGAGGTCATCCAGTCCAACATCCCCATAGTCAGCAGGGACATCCTCAACTAGATCAGCTTGCCCAGCACCCTGTTGAGCCTCACTTTAAGTATCTCCAGGGATGGGGCCCCAAACACCTTCTCAGGCAACCTGTTCCAGTGTTCCACCAACCTCGAGGTGCAGAACCCACTTCTAACATCCAGCCTAAATCTGCTCTTCTCTACATTGAAGCCATTGCCCTTGTCCTGCCACTGCAGGCCTTTGTAGTCAGTCTCTCTCCATCCTTCTTGTAGCCCCCTTCAGACACTGGGAGGCTGCTATATTAAGTCTCCCCAAAGCCTCTTCTCATCCAGGCTGAACACCCCCAGCTCCCTCAGCCTGTCCTTGTAGCAGAGCTGCTCCAACCCCCTGATCATTTTTGTGGCCTTCCTCCGTACCTGCTCCATCAGCTCCATGTACCTTCTGTACTGGAGGCTCCAAAGCTGGATGCACCACTCCAGGTGAGGTCTAACCTGGAGACCAGTGACAAGTGGCATCCCTCAAGGGTCAGTTCTGGGACCAGTGCTGTTTAACATCAGCGACATGGACAGAGGAATCGAGTGCACCCTCAGCAAGTTTGCAGATGACACCAAGCTGTGTGGCACAGTTGACTCGCTGGAGGGCAGGGATGCCATCCAGAGAGACCTGGACAGGCTGGAGAGGTGGGCCCAGGCTAACCTCATGAAATTTAACAAGGCCAAGTGTAAGGTCCTGCACCTGGGGCGCTGCAATCCCAAGCACAAATACAGGCTGGGTGGTGAGTGGCTGGAGAGCAGCTCTGAGGAAAAGGACCTGGGGGTCTGGGTGGATGAGAAGCTCAACATGAGCCTGCAGTGTGCACACGCGG
Organism: Psilopogon haemacephalus; assembly: GCA_013396835.1. NCBI lineage: Eukaryota > Metazoa > Chordata > Aves > Piciformes > Megalaimidae > Psilopogon > Psilopogon haemacephalus. The sequence continues at coordinate 56,193 of VWZI01017425.1, read as the reverse complement.
CTCAGACTGCCAACCGTGTCCTGGGCTGCATTAAGAGAGGCATTACCAGCAGGGCAAGGGAGGTGATTCTCCCCCTTTACTCTGCTCTTGTCAGACCCCACCTAGAATACTGTGTGCAATTCTGGAGCCCCCAGCACAAGAAGGACATGGAACTGTTGGAGAGAGTTCAGAGGAGGGCCACGAAGATGATCAGAGGGCTGGAGCACCTCTGCTATGAGGACAGGCTGAGAGAGTTGGGGCTTTTCAGCCTGGAGAAGAGAAGGCTTCGGGGAGACCTTATAGCAGCCTACCAGTATCTGAGGGGGGCCTACAGGAGGGCTGGGGAGGGGCTGTTCACAAGGTCTTGTAATGACAGGACGAGGGGGAATGGGTTCAAACTGGCAGAGGGGAGATTTGAACGGGATGTTAGGAAGAAGTTCTTCACAGTGAGGGTGGTGAGGCACTGGAACAGGTTGCCCAGGGAGGTTGTGTCTGCTCCCTCCCTGGATGTGTTCAAGGCCAGGCTGGATGAGGTCTTGAGCATCCTGATCTAGTGGGAGGTGTCCCTGCCTATGGCAGGGGGTTGGAACTGGATGATCTTTGAGGTCTCTTCCAACCTAGACCATTCTATGATTCTATGATTCTAAAGTGGCAGAATCTCCTCTCTGGATCTCCTGGCAATTCTTCTTTCGGCGCAGCCCAGGATGCAACTGGCCTTCTGGGCTGCAAGCTCAAACTGCCTCCTTATGTCCAGCTTCTCATGCACCAGCATCCTCAAGTCCTATTCCACAGGGCTGCTTTCCTCAAGTCCTATTCCACAGGGCTGCTTTCTATCACTCCATCCCCCAGCCTGTATTCATAGGTGCAGAACCCTGCACTTGCTCTTGTTGAACCTCATGAGCTTCACCTGGACCCATGTCTCCAGCTTGTAAAGGATTGGAAGGGACTTCTGGAGATCATTGAGTCCAGAGCAAAACTGGGGTGCAAACTGGTGGACAAAAAACTTCTGCAAACATCCATTCATAAGAAATTTGGACATCTGTTCCCTGAAAGGGTCATAAAGCCCTGGAGCAGGCTGCCCAGGGCAGTAGTAGGGTCCCCATCCCTGGAGAGATTTCAAAGATGTAGTGCTGAGGGACATGGTTTAGTGGTGACCTGGCAGTTCTGGGTTAGCAGTTGGACTTGACGATCTTCCAACCTGGCCTATTCTATTCTATTCTATTCTATTCTATTCTATTCTATTCTATTCTATTCTATGCTATGCTATGCTATGCTATGCTATGCTATGCTATCCTATCCTATCCTATCCTATCCTATCCTATAGGTCTCTTCCAATCAAAATTATTCTATTCTATGACTATAACTGCTGGTCAGACAAGACCAGATCTCCTCCAAGGCTCTGCACATCCCCAGGTGTCAGCTTGAAGTAGCCAAGAGTAGATGAACTTCTTTTCACAGCTGGGAGCATTCTCCTCATTTATCTTGTCTAGGAGCTTGCACACAGTCAGGTATCTCACAGAGGTGACCGAGGCTGAGGTGCTGTCACAGTGCTGGTCATCAGCATCTTCTCACAGAATGGTTTGGGTGAGAAAAGACTTCTAAGACCATCGAGTCCAACCATCAACCCAACACCACCATGGTCCCAAAGTGTCATGTCCACATGGTTCTTCAATACCTCCAGGGATGGTGACTGCACCACCACCCTGGGCAGCCTGTTTCAGTGCCTGACCACTCTTGCAGCAAAGAAATTGCTCCTAAATTCCTATAATTAGAGTATTTCATCTGGAGGCGGCACCTTGTTTGCCTCTGCACTGCAAGCTCAGAGAAAATATTGCTAACTGGAATAATAAATTTGAGCTAGACACTGGAATTAAACCATTAACTGGTAAATCAGCTGCTAAGTAGCCCATATTCCTTTTAATATTGGATTTTAATGCTGGATTTCAACAGCATCACAGATTCGACCAAAGCTTCCTCAAAATATTCCAGTGAGTGGGAACATGGGGCTGGCTCCAGCCTGCTGCTTGCTGAAGTTCATCTGAGCTCCAAACAAAGGCTGCAACAGGAGCCAGTTGTTGACTCTCGGCACCACGTGTCGCATATTAAATGATTCATCAAATGCTGTGTCACAACCTGGATAAAAGTCTCTTACAAAAGGACCTGTCCTCCTTTTGTCTGCTTTTTAGCAAAGGAGCATAGAATATATATATAGGGGGGTGGAAACGACCTCTAGGGATAATCAAGTCGAACCTTCTGGCCAAAGCAGGATCACCTTAGGCCGGTGACACAGGAATAAATTCAGACAACTCTCGAAAGCCTCTAGAGAAGGAGACTCCACAACCTCTCTGGACAGACTGCTCCAGGGCTCCAGCACCCTCACAACAAACAAGTTTCTCCTCAGCTTCAAGTGGAACCTCCTGGCTTGCACCTTGTCCTGTCCCTGGGCACCACTGACAAGAGTCCAGCCCCAGCCTCTTGCCCCCAACAGCTCGTTTAGCTCTTACTGAGCATTGCTCAGATCCCCTCTGGGGCTGCTCTTCTGCAGGCTCAACAGCCCCAGGGCGGTCAGCCTTTCCTCCTCAAAGAGATGCTCCAGGCCACTCCACTACTCTCACAGGAAAGTCACTTTGCCTCATGGTGAGGTTGGGTGAGATGAAGCCAGTTCCAATGCCTCACCATTGTTTCAGTAAAGGTGTGTTTCCTAAATTCCTGTATTTAGAGAATCTAACCTGGAGGCAGCACCTTGATAATATCTACCCCTTCACCACCATGGCCTTTAAACCATGTCCCAAACTACCATGTTCATACATTTCTTGAACACCTCCAGGGATTGGGAACCTACCACCTCCCCGGGCAACCTAATGCAAATATTCACGGATTGCATTGGGTTGGAAGGGACCCTTAAAGCTCGTCTTGTTCAACCACCCTGCAGTTAGCTGGGACATCTCCAACCAGATCAGGCTGGCCAGGGCCACATCAAGTCTGATGTTGAATGTCTCCAGAGAAGGAGCTTCAGCAACATCTCTGGGCAACCTGTCCTGGTATCTCACCAGCCCCCTTGTGAAGAACTTCTTCCTGATGTCCAACCTAAATATACACTGCTCCAGGTTGAAACCATGGCCCCGTATCCTAAAGAGTTCTATTCAACTACCTGAAGGAAGGTTGTAACCAGGTGGGGTTCAGTCTCTCCTCCCAGGCAACCAGAGATAGAATGAGGGGGGGCAGCCTCAAGCTACACCAGGGGAAGTACAGGATGAATATTGGCAAGAATTTCTTCACAGAGAGAGTGATTGGCATTGGAATGCACTGCCTGAGGAGGTATAGACTTGATATTAGGAGGAAATTCTTCACAGAGAGATTGGCATTCGAATGGGCTGCCTGGGAAGGTGGTGGAGTTGCCATCCCTGGAGGTGTTCAAGAAAAGACTGGATGAGGCACTTAGTTGATTGGATAGGGCTGGGTGATAGGGCTGCACTGGATGATAGTTGATGGGATAGGGATGGGTAACAGGGCTGGACAGGATGATAGTTGGTGGGATAGGGATGGGTGATAGGCCTGCACTGGATGATAGTTGATGGGATAGGGCTGGGTAATAGGGCTGGACTGGGTGATAGTTGATGGGATAGGGCTGGGTAACAGGGCTGGACTGGATGATAGTTGATGGGATAGGGCTGGGTAATAAGGCTGGACTGGATGATAGTTGATTGGATAGGGCTGGGTGATAGGGCTGCACTGTATGATAGTTGATGGGATAGAGCTGGGTAATAGGGCTGGACTTGATGATCTCTTCCAACCTGATTGATTCTATGATTCTATGATTCCATGATTCTATGATTCCACTCAAAGAGTTATTAGGAAGAGCAGTGGGCGCTAAATTTGAGTAAATAGCATCTTTGCAGATCCTAGAGGAGCTCTCCTCTAAGGATTCTCTGAATTTTATGAATCGAGTTCCCCCAGAAATCTGATAACAGATGAGTAAATAATTTCCCGGGCTCGCTCTGGCAAGGCAACGTGTTATTGTAACCTGCCTTGTACGCTCCTTGTAAAGCACTGTAAATGATGGCTTTAAATGATGATGTTAGATTAGGTTTGCTGCAGCTTTAATATATTGTAATCTAATATAATTGCTAAATGCAAATGAGCTGCTGTACAGGCTCCTCCGCGGATGCCGCGCGCGGGAGCCGAGCGCTTTACACATTACACTGAAGTGCGTGTTATTAAGAAACAAATTAGAACGAAGCTTAATTTAGGTGGGAGACAAGATCCCGTTATCGTGGCTGACAATGTGGGGAGGCATCTCACAGAAGCTATTACGCCCAACTTATGTGCAGCTCAAGTGGCTCCGGCGCAACCCTAGGCAGGCGGCGGCACCCTACCTTCTCAGCCCCGCCGCGTGATCTCATTACCTTAAAGTCAAGTAATGCTATAAAGTCATCAGCTGGGCTCCTGACACCCTCCGCCACCACGGTTGGCAAATGCTCTTCTCCAAAGGACAACTACAAAGCTCATTAGTATTCCAGCCCTGTGAGCTTGGGCACGGGGCAGATTTCCATCATGGCGCGGGATCAAGCGTGGAACTGGAGTCGGTGCAAGGGTTAAAGAGCAACAATCATAGAGTCAGAGAATCACAGAATGGTTTAAGTTGGAAGGGACCTCAAAGATCATCCAGTTCCAAACCCCTGCCATAGGCAGGGACACCTGCCACTAGAACAGGTCACTCAAGGCCTCATCCAGCCTGGCCTTCAACACCTCCAGGGAGGGAGCAGCCACAACCTCCCTGGGCAACCTGTTTCAGTGTCTCACCACCCTCACTGTAAAGAACTTCTTCTTGTTGGCCACTTTGGAAGCATTTCTGAGCACTTTGCTTTGGTGAGACCGCACCTGGAGTGGTGCATCCAGCTCTGGAGCCCTCAATACAGAAAGGACATGGACCTGATGGAGAGGGTCCAGATGAGTGCCACGAAAATGATCAAATGGTTGGAGCACCTCTGCTACGAGGACAGGCTGAGGGAGCTGGGGGTGTTCAACCTGGAGAAGAGAAGGCTCTGGGGAGACCTAACAGCAGTCTTCCAGTGCCTGAAGTGGGCTGCAAGAGGGATAGAGAGAGACTGGTTACAAATGGCTGCAGTGATAGGATGAGGGGCAATGGCTTCAAACTAGAAAAGAGCAGATTTAGGCTGGATGTTAGAAACAGGTTCAGCACCATGAGAGTGGTGGAGCACTGCAACAAGTTGCCTGGGGAATTGCTTGGGGCCCAACAGGGCTCTTGGGCAACGTGATCTAGTAGATGTCCCTAGTGACTGCAAGGGCATTTGAGTAGATGATCTTCCAAGGTGTCTTCCAACTCAGACCATCCTATGATTCTTGATTCTATGTCTAAACCCATCCATTTGTAACTACCAAGGTGGATCCTGCCCCCACAGGCAAAGAACTCACACCTTTTCCTCTTCGTTTTCATCAGCAAGTTGCAAAACATAGGAGTTACAATAGAAGAGAATCGAAGAATCATAGAATCACAAAGAATAAAAGACATAAAGCTTCAAAGAGTGAAAAAATTACAGAATCAGTCAAAAAAATCAAGGAATCAGAGTCAAGGAATCTCTGAATCACCAGGTTGAAAGTGACTTCTAGAGGTCATCTTGTCCAACCCTCCTGCAGTTAGCAGAGATATTCCCAACTAGATCAGGTTGCTCAGAGCCCCATCAAGCCTGACCTTGAATGTCTCCAGAGATGAGGTCTACACCACCTCCTTGGGAAGCCCATTCCAAGTATTTCACGACTCTCATTGTAAAGAACTTCCACTTAATGTCCTATCTAAATCTTCCCTGCCTCAGTTTCAAACCACTCCCCTTCCTTCTGTGACTAGACCCTTGACATGACAAAAAAAAACCTTCCAGCTAGGTTTGAAATGCATGTTGGAGCAGGTGACAGTGGTAGGATCTGTCCTGAAAGTCTAGTGGCACTCTGTTAGGTTTCATAGAATCACAGAATCATTAGGGTTGGAAAAGTACTCTAAGATCATCCAGTCCAACTGTCCACTGAACACCACTATGGTGATTAAACAATGTCCCAAAGTGCCACATAGAATGGTTTAGGCTGGAAAGAACCTCAAAGCTCACCCAGTTCCATAGGCAGGGACACCTCCCACTAGTACAGGTTGCTCAAGGAATAGTCCAATCTGACCTTCAACACCTCCAGGGAGGGAGGAGCCACAACCTCCCTGGGCAACCCATTCCAGTGTCTCACCACCCTCACTGCAAAAAACTTCCTCCTAACATCCACTTTCAATCTTCCCTCTGACAGTTGAAACCCATTTCTCCTCATCTTGTGATTACAAGACCTTGTCAATAGTCCCTCCCCAGCCTTCCTGTAGGACCCTTTCAGATACTGGAAGGCCACTCTAATGTCTCCTGGAAGCCTTCTCTTCTCCAGGCTGCAGAACCTCAACTCTCATAGCTTGTCCTTATGGCAGAACTGTTGCAGCCGTCTTGGTGGCCTCCTCTGGACTGGCTCAAACAGTTCCATGTCCTTGTTGTGTTGGGGGCTCCAGAACTGCACACAGTACTCCATGTGGGGTCTGAGGAGAGATGCTTCTTGAACATTTCCAAGGACAGTGACTCTACCACCTCCCTGGGCAGCCTGTTCCAATGCCTGACCACTCTTGCAGCAAAGAAATTCTTCCTCATGTGCAAACTAAACCTCCCCTCACACATCTTCAGGCTGCTTCCTCTCATTCTATCACCTGATACTAGCAGGAAAAGACCAACCCCCACCTGGCTCCAACCTCCTTTCAGGGAGTTGTAGAGAGCAATGAGGTCTCCCCTCAGCCTCTTCTTCTCCAGAGCAGGAAAAGCCTGCTCTGAAGCAATTCATTATTAATGCCAGAATATTCTTGCTAAACAGTTCTGATTATTTCACAAGAAAGAGGTCAAGGTATTGGAGGAAGGGATTTAATCAAATAAACTCTCAATCTCTCTCCAAACAGCGCGTTCAGCCAGCCGCATGTCAATTCAGCAGCTGAGTCGCCTCTGACTGCACAGCCCAGGTTAAGCTGCCAGGACTGTTAAAACTTCTCTGATGTGCTGCTTGAATAAAGATTGAGAAGAGAAGGGACCACTGGAGATATCTCAAATTCCATCGAGTTTTGCCACCCAAGTAGTTTCCTATTTCTTCTTTTCAAAGAAGTTTGGCTACCTAAGTCGCATCACCTCCACTGGCAAGAGGAGAGCTGGAAATCCCAGAGCCTCAGCACAGGAGGGGTGTGAAGGAACCTCTAGAGATCATCCAGACCAACCCCACTGCTAGAACAGGGGACACCTATAGCACCTTGATCAGAATCATGTGGCTTTGGAAGCTCTCCACAAGCTGTCTGGGCAGCCTGCTCCAGGGCCCCAGCACTCTCACACCAAACAAGTTTCTCCTTCTGTTCAGTTGGAAACCTCCTGATTCCAGTTTAAACTGTTGGAGCCACAGAGGGCCATGAAGATGCTGAAAGGGCCGCAACAGCTCTGCCATAAGGACAGGCTGTGAGAATTGGGCTCTGCAGCCTGGAGAAGAGAAGGCTTTCAGGAGACCTTGGAGTAGCCTTCCAGTACCTGAAAGGGGCCTACAGGAAGGCTGTGGAGGGACTATTGACAAGGTCTTGTAATGACAGAAGGAGGAGGAATGGGTTTAAACTGCCCCTTGTCCTGTCAATGGGCACTGGGCACTGGTGCTTTACTATTGTCAAGGTAGGTAAATAAGCTCCTTCTCATGGATTTTCCCTCTTGGGCTGCACTTAGTGGACCCCACACAGGTGTTTTAGGTTTACATTTGTCCAGATTTTGATGACTCTCAAGAATGTTTCACATCTGGAGGTGTTCAAAGCCAGGCTGAATGAAGCCTTAGGCAACCTGGTCTAGTGGAAGGTGTCTGTGCCCATGGCAGAGGTTTGGAACTAGGTCCCTTCCAACCCAAACCATGCCTATAGATGCCATAATGACTGGGGTATAATCCATAGCTGATGATATAAAATACATATATATGCCATAATTGATGGTGTATAATCCATATGGCATAACTAATGGTATAAAATGCATATAGGTGCCATAATAAATGGTATGTAACATGTATATATGGCATAATGGTATAAAATCCATGTATGTGCCATACTTAATGCCATGCAAACCATGTATGTGCCATAATTTACAGTATGCAATGCATATGTATGCAACAATTAATGGTATACAATACATATGCATGCCATAATGAATGGTGCATAATCCATATGGCACAATTAAAGGTATAACATCCACATATAGGGCATAATTAATGGTGTACAACACATATATGCACTAGGATTAATGGTATGCAGTGCATACATATGCCAGAGTTAATGGTATGCAATCCAAATATATGGAATAATTTATGCTGTGAAATCCATATGCCAGAATTAGCAGCATAAAATAAACATAAATGCAATAGTTAGTGGTATAAAATGCATATTTATGGCATAATGGTATAGAAAGCATATACAGGCCACAATTAATTGTATGCAATCCATATATGTGCAGTAATTAATAGTTTAAAATGCATATTTATGCCACAGTTAGGATGCAATCTATATGGCATAATTAATGGCACAAAACGCATACATATGCCATAATTAATGGTGTGTAAGCCACATATATGTCACAATTAAAGGTATAAAAATCCACGTTGTATGTCATAATTAAAGGTATAAAAATCCCTGTGTATGTCATAATTAAAGGTATAAAAATCCACGTGTATGTCCTAATTAAAGGTATAAAATCCACCTATATGCCATAATTAATGGTATGTAATCCACATGCCCTTATCCAGGAGCCAGGCAGCAGTTCCAAACTCCTCCTGCTCCAGCTCGGAAGCGTTTCTCCGCCGCTCTTCTCGGTCCCCTTTGCTCCCAGCACCTTTCCCTCAGCTCTCAGTCCCCATTTTACATGAGGATGCTTTTCTGCAAAGCCAAATGTAGCTGTCTAATTAAGAGGGGGATGATTGGCTAGTTCACGGACTCGGTGACAGTTCTGACAAATACACATATTGGCACAGCCCTAACCTCGCTTCACAGTTTGCAACACAAAGATGGTATTTTTCAGAGCTGTGCAGAACACCCCTGCTACAAAGCTTCACCTTGTCTAGTGCTATTCCATTTAATTTTTTATTAACTGCCTGAACATATGCCATTCTAGGAGAGGGTAATAGTTACAAAATGTCAGCAGAAACATTTAAACTGCTAAAATGTAAATGATTTTATAAATTCGTAATGAAAGGTAATTGTCATGTGGTGGGGGGGGGAGGTGTGGAAAAAAAAAAAGTAACAGAAAAACAGAGATG
>VWZI01017425.1:15898-30600 GCA_013396835.1 Psilopogon haemacephalus | reverse complement strand
TATTTTTAATTTTTTTTTTTTTTTTTCTGTTTCTGTTCCATAATCATAGAATCATAGAATGGTGTAGGCTGGAAGGGACCTCAAAGCTCAGCCAATTCCAGCCCCCCTGTGCCAGAGGCAGGGACACTTCATACTAGAATGAGTCACTTAAGACCTCCTCCAACCTGGCCTTGAATACCTCCATGGGCAACCTGTGCCAGTACTTCACCACCCTCACCATAAAAAACTTCCTCCTAACATCCCATTTAAATCTCCCCTCTGCCAGTTCAAACCCATTCCTCCTCATCCTGTCATTACAAGACCTTGTCTATAGTCCCTCCCCAGCCTTCCTGTAGGCCTCTTTCAGATATTGGAAGGCTACTATAAGGTCTGAATTCAGGGAGGTTGTGGAAGCCTCTTTACTGGAGGTGTTCAAGGCCAGATAGGATGAGGCCTTGAGCGATCTGGTCGAGTGGAAGGTGTCTCTGTGCATGGCAGGGGGGTTGGAATTAGGTCCCCTTGAAGGTGTCTCCCAACCCAAACCATTCTAGGAATAATTCCTTTCTGGTGAAGCCATATGTCTCCTCATCTCACAACAAAGCTTTCCGTTGTGACAGCTTTGGGAAGAGACTGCAAGCATTCCCCCACCAGACCATGTCCAAATTCCCCAGGGATTGTTATCACCAATGTTAACAAACAAAAAAAAAAATCCTCAATCCTCTTTTTAAAGTTTAGAGATTCACAGATTCGCTGAATGCATTGAGTTGGAACAGACCCTCAAAAGGCATCTAGTCCAACGCTGCTGCTGCAGTGAGCTGGGACATCTCCAACTAGATCAGGCTGCCCAGGTCCACATCAAGTCTAAACCTGAATGTCTCCAAGGATGGAACCTCAGCCACATCCCTGGGCCACCTGTTCCAGAATTTCACCACCCTCATTTAAAGAACTTCCTATTTAACTTTCCTTCAGAAACAAAGTTGTGCCTTTTACACACTCTGGTCTCTGCTTTATATGAAATCTCTGCTTCACGAGGGTGTTTTGGTCCATGCGTTCATCGTGGTTGTTTCTTGGACTTTCATAACAAAACAGGAAGAGGATCATTCCAGTGTCTCATCCTACCCTGGCCCACTTCTCCTTGCTGTTGAGAATCAGATTCCCCAGTAGTTTTCAGGGCTGTTGGAGCTCTGCGTTACTCAGACAGTAGATTGCCCATTCCTACAGTGAGAAGATGAGCATCAAGGCTGATCCCAGCCTTTCCTTGGGTCTCCCCACCGACATGACCACCTCCTGTCTAACCATCTCTTGACCACAAGCTCAGCAGCACACACCACAAATCTCCCTATCAATTCACTGAACAAAGAAGTTTTCTGAAAACCTAACTTCTCCCCCAGATATCCTGGCAGTGCTGGGTTACTGGGGAGACTTTAGCATCTTCAAGTTCCCTGCTAAACACAATGAATCTATAGTCACAGAATCCCAGTGTGGTGGGGGTTGGAAGGCACCTGTGGACACCATCTAGTCCAATCCTTCTATTTAAAGCAGGGACAGCCACAGTAGCTTGCCCAGCATCACAATGGTGGTATTGGAAGCTCTCGAGACAAGGAGACTCCACAACCTCTCTTGACTGCCTGCTCTAGGTCTCCAGCACCCTCACATCAAACAAATTTCTCCTCATCCTCAGATGGAACCTTCTGGCTTCCAGTTTGTGCCTGTTGCCCCTTGTCCTGTTCCTGGGCACCAATGAAAAAGCCTAGCCTCATCTTCTTGACTCTCAGCTATCACATATTAATGAGCATTGAGAAGATCCTCTCTCAGGCTGCTCCTCTCCAGGCTCAACAGCCCCAAGTCCCTCAGCTTTTCCACCTCACAATGATGTTCCAGGCCTCTCAGCATCCTTGTGGCCTCCACTGGACTCTCTCTAGTAGTTCCCTGTCTCTCTTCAACTGTGGAGCTCAGAATGGGACCCAGTACTCCAGATGTGAGCTTACTGGGGGAGAGCAGATCGACTGATTGACAGCAGCAATGATTCCATTATCACTGACTGCTGAGGGTAACGCTCACCCACAGGACAAACACCCATCTGAGGAACACATCACACAAGGGTAGGAAATGCAGAATTCTGAGGTGTGAATCAGCAACCACAGCAAGATGAGAATGCAAGAATTTACAAAGCAAATTGCCTACAAACTGTTTGGAGATGCTTTTCACACCTCCCCACTGAAGCACAGTCAGTTCTTACTGTTGTTGTTTGCTTTTTGGTGTTTTTAACTCTTTTTTTTTTTCTTTTTTTTTGATGCTGCCACAGTTTTACTGTGAAACAAAAATATTTCAGAGGTAGAAACTGTTGAAAGAGCCTGAGTTGAATCCTGCTCATAACTAGGAGACGTATCACAGAATCACAGAATGCTAAGGGTTGGAAGGGACATCTACAGATCATTAAGTCCAACCCCCCTGCCACAACAGGACACCAATCTAGTGCAGGTCTCACAGGAACCTGTGTCTCCTGACCTGGGGAGCCCAGAACTGAACACTATATTCTAGGTGAGCTCTCACCAGGGCAGAGTAGAGGGGGAAGAGAACCTCTCTCAATCTGTTGGACACACTCTTCTTAATGCACCCCAGGATCCCATTGGCCTTCTTAGCTCCTCAGAGATAAAGATCATACAATGCGGGGGGGAAAGTATCTACAACCTTCTTTCATCTATCTATCTGTCTATCTATCTGTCTGTCTATTTATCAATCTGTCTATCTATCTGTCTGTCTATTTATCAATCTATCTATCTATCTTTCTCTCTCTCTCTCTCTCTCTATATATATATATATATAAATATATAAAACTAGGAATTAAGCTTTGCCCTTGAGTTGCTGACTTGTCCCCAACAGTGGACATGTCACACATTCAGTTTCAAAGACCATAAAGTCCTCAGTCTCTACACAAATGATGAAGATTGTGGAGGTAAAAACCTTGACTCTGTAGAAATCAATCAAACCATTGCACTCATCTCAATATTTTACCACTTTTGATTTTCATTTTCACAGAATCATAGAATCATAGAATCACAGAATCACAGAATGGTTTAGGTTGGAAGGGACAGCAAGGATCATCCAGTTCCAGCGCCTTGCCACAGGCAGGGACACCTCCCACTAGAACAGGTCACTCGAGACCTCATGCAACCTGGCCTTGAACACCTCCAGGGAGGGGGCAGCCACAACCTCCCTGGGCAATCTGTTCCAGTGTCTCACCACTCTCACTGGAAAGAATCCTCAGTTTGGTTGAAAAAGACCTTTATGGTCACCAAGTCCAACCAGCAACATAACACCACTACAGCCATTGAACCACATCCCTCAGCACAATGAAACCCCTCCAGGGATGGAGACTTCGCCACTGTCCTGGGCAAATTTTGACTCCTGAAGGTCTGTCTGTCTGATAAATCCCACGGCTACTACTGCAGTGAGCTGTATTTTTCCATCAGCACAATCTCACCATCTCTGGGAGGGGTTTCAATGCCATGGAGATGTGCTGCTGAGGGACACAGTTTAGTGGTGACCTGGAAGTGCTGGGTTAAGGACTGGACTTGATTATTTTAAAGGTCTTTTCCACCATAAACAGTTCTATAGCTTCAGAGAGGGTTGTCAATGCCTGGACCAGGCTGCCAAGGTCAGTGGCTGTCCTCACCCTGGATGTGTAGATGTTTTTTCAGTTCAGATGTGACTTCACCAGGAGAATATCACACATCTGCAGCTGGAAAATCTGTTTTACAGAGTGTCATTCATGGTAGGATAAAAGGAAATGGTGTCAAGTTGCACCAGGGGAGATTTAGGTTGGACATTCAGAACAATTTCTTCCCCAAAACCTGACACAAACTGTGGAGTCTCATCCCTGGAGGACTTTCAAAGCCATGGGGGTGTGGTGCTGAGGGCCAGGTCAGTGGTGACCTGGAAGTGCTGGGTTAATGGCTAAATTTGATAATCTTAAAGGTCTTCTCCAACCAAAACAGTTCTATGAGCAGCATCAGCTTTAATCTGTTTAACACTCTTTGCTCTACATGTATGTAGCTGGCCACACATGGGAAGCCCATAGGATGGCCACCACCTTCAGAGGTCTGGACATGTATATTCTGCATCTATTCATCCATCTCCTTGTCACCAACATCTTACCTCTGCCTCATTTTTATCATTATAGCAATAGCTGAAACAGCTCCATTTGAAGTTGCTTAGAAGGACTGCAGTGGTTACAGGTGGCTTTAGTGAGGCAGAGGGGACAAAAAGCATCTGAAGGAAGATAGAAGCGTGGTGGAGGTTTTAGTGTACCTCATTAATTCGTCCTGAGTTGCAGACATTCTTTGATTGTGATACTCTTTAATGGCAATTCTTAATTGTTGACATTAAAAAATATGCTGAGCTGAGCAGAGAGAGGAATCCTGGCTACAGTGCAGATGATCCTTCCTGTGCTCCAAAATGAAGCATAACGGGCACAGTGGCTTAATAACCTCTCTCAAGAACCATAGTTCAATCCCAAGTGCCACCAGAAAGGTTAGGTGTGTAAATCTTGGCAAGGAGGCAGTTCCAGAATTGCAGTGCGTATGGGCAACTTAGCCAAGCCTTGAGACTATGGAAGAGCACAGAAACAGATAATTGTTTGGGTTGGAAAAGCCCTTGAAGATCATTGAGTCTGACCATCAACCCTACACCACCATGCCCATTAAGCCATGTCCCCACTTGCCATATCCACAGGTTTCTTGAACACTGCCAGGGATGGTGACTCCGCCACTACCTGTTTGGCCTGTTCTGCTCTTGCAGGCTGTTTAGCCTGGAGAAGACTTTCAGGGAGATCTTAGAGTGGCTTTCCAGTATCTGAAGGGGCCTAGAAAAAAGCTGGGGAAGGGCATTTTACAAGGGTTTGTCATCACAGAATGAGGGGGAATGGAATAAAGCTTGAGGAGGGCAGATTTAAACTGGATATTGCAAAGAAATTATGTCAAGTGAGTTGTGATGAGACACTGGAACAGGTTGCTCAAGGAAGCTGTGGATGCCCCCTCCCTGGAGGGGTTCAAAGCCAGGTTGGATGAGGCCTTGAGCTACCTGCCCTAGTGGGAGGTGTCCCTGCTCATGGCAGGGGTTTGGAACTAGATGATCTTTGCAGTCCCTTCCAATCTAAACCATTCTATGACTCTATGAATCTATATATATTCTGTGATGGTTCAGGAGTTCCCCGCCCCACCATGTGTTTGAATTCACCCAGACTACAATCAGCTGGCTGGAAGTTTTTTTCTGGAGCCTCTATTACAAGAGGGATGTGGACATGCTGGAGCGTGTCCAGAGAAGGGCCACGAGGATGATCAGAGGACTGCAGCACCTCTACTATGAGGAGTGGCTGAAGGAGCTGGGGCTGTTCAGTTTGGAGAAGAGAAGGCTTCCAGGTGACCTTCTTGTAGCTTTCCAGTATCTGAAGAGGGCCTACAAAAAAGCTGTGGAGGGACTTTTGAGGCTATCAGGTAGTGACAGGACTAGGGGGAATGGAGCAAAGCTGGAGGTGGGGAGATTCAGATTGGATGTGAGGAGGAAGTTGTTGAGCATGAGATTGGTGAGGCCCTAGAATGGGTTGCCCAGAGGGATGCTTGGGGCCACTTCCCTGGAGGTGTTTAAGGCCAGGCTGGCAGAGGCTGTGGGCAGCCTAATCTAGAGTAGGGTGTCCCTGCCCATGGCAGGGGGGTTGGAACTAGATGATCCTTGTGGTCCCTTCCAACCCTGACTGATTCTATGATTCTATTATTCTAAGTTAAGGAATGAAGCTTCATATTCACAGCTTAGCACAATATACAAGCAGATATTTACAATATGTCACAAATATTTACAGCTACATACAGAAATATACACGTTTAAAGTAATACAGAAACACAGTGCCCCTCCCAGAGATCAGAGCCCCCAAGAGGGGTTCCCAACCACCCTTCCGCCTTTTCCCCACCTCTCAGTCTTATCCCAGAATCTGTCTTATGTGCAGGGTAAAATCAGAGAGATCATCGAGGGAGGTTAGAAGCAGAATTAATTAGTTGGGTTACAGAAGTCCAGCTAGAAACCAAGGAGAGAGTGCTCAGACTCTGTAGAGACAGAGAGACACTCTGTGACTCTCTTATCTATGTTTGTGTCCTTGCTTTAGTACATCTCAGTAAACCTATGAGTGAAGCAGACATCAGCATTGTATTTCTTTTTCACAGCCTATAATTTATTTTTTCTCATTAATATATTCCAGTTATCCCCACACCTGCATGTGCTGATTTGAACTAATTGGAGGATTTGAATGAGAAATTAGACTACAGGCTGAGAGAGGAAAGCACTGATGGTGCTACTTCACTCATAGCTTTACTGAGAAAGAAAAAAAAAGATGTTTTAAGAGTTGTAACCCAAATATAGGTAAGTCAGACTGCTTCAGTTCTCTTTGGGCTGTGGCTGCTCTTACGTGGCTCTTTCTCCCTCCCTTTTGTAGCTGAATCTGAATAATTCCACAAACTTCTTTCCTTCTACTAATTTCCCTGGCTGATCTACCTCTGCCTATCTGCTGCATAAACAGATAGTGAGATAAGATTGGGGAAAGGGGGAAGGTGGTAGGGGTGGTTAGAAACCCCTCTTAGGGATTTTGATCTCTGGGAGGGCTGTGGTGTTCCTGTATTACCTTTTCACTGTATATACCTGTAAATATCTGTTATATATTGCAAATAATCTGCTTGTATATTGTGCAAAGCTGTAAATATAAAGCTTCATTCCTTAACTTCCAGCCGACTGAGTCCTACCCTGAGTTATTTCAAAGTGTGGAGGGGCAGCTAACTGCCAAACCACCACATAGCACAACTTTACCTTCCTCTCCTTCACTCTCAAGGATGCAGACCTTAACTCCTGGTGCCTAACCGTGGCTACAGCACTCAGGAGCCACTTGCCCAGTCAAAGTTTCGTCCAAGTTATTATCCTCACCTTGAAAAAATTGGAAGTTATGAGCTGCTTCTGCTCAGGCTATATAAAGACCTCAGGTCTGAATTAATCTGCAAAGTTTGTTAGAAATGAAGGTCAGGACTTGGATTCGCCGCAATTAGGATCATTGATATTTTCATGGTATCAGCCTCCTCTTCCTGATTATCAGCTTCCATGGTGCTAACACCTAAAAACTTTGTCCCTTTGACCCTGCTTGGGTTTAGATGTGGATTCTGTAATGCTGAGAATGTTTCTGCATGACTTTTGGTCAGCTGAAGGAAATTTGGTTTAGAAAACATCATGAAGAGAAATTCTGTGTGCCGGGGAAGGAAAAAAAAAATAATTTTGCATACTTTAATTAAATATTAGAGCCAAGTCAAACCCTGCTCTGGATTCTGCCTCCTCCAACCTTTGCCTCAACACTTAATGCAATTTATTACTGGTGTTCTGACCTACAAGGTAACTAACCAGAAGATCAACTCTCAGCACAAACTGCTGGGAATGAGCTTGTCAGTCTTCAGCTACTGACTGAAAGCAAGGACAGGAGGATGACCTGCTTGTGGGAAGCCTGAAAAGAAATGGCATCCCCTGAGATCACTCCTAAAAGACAGAAGTGGTGGGCATCAGAGTCAGAACCAAGAGATCCTTGACTAAAGACAGCAGTTAACTGAGAGAACTGAAAGGATGTCTCAGAGGTTTATGTGTCTCACAAACATGAGATTGGTCCTCTGTGTTCCTTTGACCCAGTTAGAACACCACCAGTGGCTATGACACTGGCATTGGTGAGGCTACAGCTCAAATGCTGTGCTCAGTTTTGGGCCTCTCAGTAAAAGATGGATGCTTGAGCAGGTCCAAAGAAGAGCAATTAAGTTGGTAAAGGGCCTTGACCAGAAGTCTTATGAGGAACGGCTGGTGGAAGTGGTCATTCTTGAAGATCTCAAAGGTCTCTTCCAGCCTCAACAGTTTGGTGATTCTATGCATAGTCCAATACTGCCCACAGAGTCCAATGCCATTACAATGTTTTCATAGGATCATAGAATTGTTTTGATGGGAAAAGACCTCTAAAAGTCCAAATGATCAACTCAGCACCACCTTGGCCGTTAAACTGTGTCCCAAAGTGCCATGTCCACATCTTTCTTGAATACCTCTAGGGATGCCCAACTCCCTGGGCAGCCTGTTCCCAGCACTGACCACTCTTGCAGCAAGGAAATTGTTCCTCATGTCTAACCTAACCCTCCCCTGGTACAGTTCTGGGCCATTTCCTCTCATTCTATCACCTGACACTAGAGAGAAGGGACCAACCCCCACCTCACTCCAACCTCCTCTCAGGGAGCTGTAGAGCAATGAGGCCTCCCTTCGGCATCCTTTGGTCCAGACTAAACAACCCCAGTTCTCTTAACTACTCCTCACCAGATCTGTTCTCCAGACCTTTTACCAGCTTCATTACCCATCTCAGAAGACACTCTAGCTCCTCAATGTCTTTTTTGGAGTGTGGGTCTCAAAACTGAACCCAGGATTCCAGGTTTGGTCTCTCTGGACCCACTTCAGCAACTTAAGAGGAAGCAGCAAAAGAGAGGGAATGCAGTAGATGATTTCAACACACACTGGTTTACTTACGGGCTAAAAATTCAGATTCACAGGTTTCATCAGGTTGGAAGAGGCCCTCAAAGGTCATCTTGTCCAGTCCCCCTGCAGTTAGCAGGGACACCTCAAATCAGTTCTGGAGCCCCTATTACAAGAGGGATGTGGACATGCTGGAGCATGTCAAGAGAAGGGTCACGAGGATGCTCAGAGGGCTGCAGCACCTCTGCTAAGAGGACAGACTGAAAGAGTTGGGGCTATTCAGTCTGGAGAAGAGGAGGCTCCCAGGTGACCTTATTGTAGCCTTCCAGTATCTGAAGGGGGCCTAAAAAAAATCTGGGGAGGGACTTTTGAGGCTATCAGGTAGTGAGAGGACTAGGGGGAATGGAGCAAAGCTGGAGGTGGGGAAATTCAGATTGGATGTGAGGAGGAAGTTGTTGAGTATGAGATTGGTGAGGCCCTGGAATGGGTTGCCCAGGGAAGTGGTTGGGGCCACTTCCCTGGAGGTGTTTAAGGGCAGGCTGGCAGAGGCTCTGTCCAGCCTGATCCATGGCAGAGGTGTTGGAACTAGATGATCCTTGTGGTCCCTTCCAACCCTGACTGATTCTATGATTCTATGAGACTAGATCAGGCCGTCTAGAGCCACATGAAGTTTGATGTTGAATATCTCCAGGGACAGGGTCTCAAACACATCCTTGGGCAACCTGTTCCAGTGTCTCACCACCCTCATTGTGCAGAACTTCCTCCTTATGTCCAACCTAAATCTCCCCTGCTCATCTCAAAGCCATCGCCTCTCATCCTGTCCCTTCTGAACAGTCCCTTCCCAGCCTTCCTATAGATCTTTTACAGATACTGGAATGCAGCTCTAACATCTCCCTGGAGCTTTCTTTTCCTCAGGCTGAACAGCCCAAATTCTTTCAGCCTGTCTTTGTGAGAGGAGAGGTGTTCCAGCCTTATAATCCCCTTATCAGAAATGGGGGGGAGGGGAACAACAAAAGACAGAGGAAAGAGAGTCAGTAAGTGGGAATTTTCCATCCTCTGGCTGCACAGTAAACAGATGGGATGGTAGGACCTGATTTTTTTTTTTTTTCCTTGCTAACACACCTCAACTCTGACCTTTGTGCAAACCAGGACCTCCTGGATAATATGGTAATTTAATGGGAGCTCTTCTCTGCTACTTTCTGCAGAGTGGGCTGGCTCCGTGAAATACGAGGTGGTTTACTTTTAAATAGAGCTCAGCTGAGACCTAAAAAAGACCTGGAAAGAGGCCTCCAACGGAGAGAGATAAATGCCTAATTTACTGTCCCACTTAATCCAGCACTTCTTCCTTAAGTCATTATCTCCCATTCCTCATTATGGTGGCAGCACAGTCATGAAAGACATGTGCGGTGAGATGATGATTTGAGGGCTTCTGTTTACAGTAGCCACAATTTATCATTAAAAATAAAACCATCCTGGAATAGCTGAGCTGCTAGTGAAATGCTAAAGATAAATAGGAGCGGGTCTGGAAATCTAGGTTCCAGCTCAGATGTGCCTTCACCAGGAGAATAACAGACAGCTGGAGCTGGAAAATCAATTGGAAAAGACCTCTAAGATCATCTAGTCCAATGATCGACCCAACACCACCATGGCCATCAAATCATGTCCAAAAGTGCCATGGACACAGGTTTCTTGACCACCTTCAGGGATGGGGACTCCACCACCATCACCCTGGGCAGCCTGTTCCATTACCTGAACACTCTTGCAGCAAAGAAATTGTTCCTCATCTCCAATCTAAACCTCCCCTGGCACAATTTCTGGCTATTTCCTCTTATTCTATCACCTCATCCTAGGGAGAAGAGACCAACCCCCACACGGTTCCAAACTCTTTTCAGGGAGTTATAGAGAGCTATGAAGTGTCCCCTCAGCCTCCTCTTCTCCAGACTACAAACCCCTAGTTCCCTCAGCTGCTCCTCAGCAGTCCTGTTCTCCAGACCCTTCACCAGCTTTGTTGCCATTCTGCAGACATGCTCCAGCCTTTCAATGTCCTTGGAATGAGGGTATCAAAACTGAACCCAGTACTCAAGCTGTGACCTCACCAGTGCCCAGTGCACGGGCCCAATCGCTTCTCTACTCCTGCTGGCCATGCCATTGCTGATTCAGGCCAGGATCACAGATGTCAGGTGTTGGAAGGGACCCAAAGAGATCATTGAGTCCAACTGCCCTGCCACAGCAGGACCAGACAATCTAGCTCAAGTCACACAGGAACACATCCAGACAGGCTTTGAAAGGCTCCAGATGAGACTCCACAGCCTCTCTGAGCAGCCTGTGCCAGTGCTCTAGGACCATTACAGTAAAGAAGTTGCCCCTTGTGTTGAGCTGCAACCTCCTGTGCTGCAGCTTCCATCCATTGCTCCTTGTCCTATCCCAGGAAGCAAGTGAGCAGAGCCTGTCCTCCCACTCCTGACCCCCAGCCCTCAGGTATTTAGAAACATTTATTAAATCTCTTCTCAGTCTTCTCTTGTCTAGAATAAGCAGTCCTGGGTCCCTCAGCCTCTCCTCATCAGGCAGTGCTGCAGTTTCCTCATCAGCCTCATAGCCCTCCACTGGATCCTCTCCAGCAGATCCCTGTCCCTCTTCAACTGGAGAACCCAAAACTGAACACAGTATTCAAGATGGCGTCTCACCAGGGCAGAGTAAAGGGAGAGGAGAACCTGCTTTGATCTGCTGGACACACTCTTCTTAATATACCCCAGTATCCCATTGGCCCTCTTGGCCACAAGGGCACATTGCTGTGCCATGGATGTTCTCCACCAGCACTCTCAGGTCCCTCCCCACAGGGCTGCTCTCCAGCAGATCACCTCTCAGCCTGTACTGGTGCAGTTATTCCTCCTCAGGTGCAGGAGTCTGAACTTGTCCTTGTTGAACTTCATTTGGTTCCTCTGTGCCCAGCCCTCCAGGCTGTCCAAGTCTCACTAGATGGCCTCACAGCCTTCAGCTGGTGGATGGCCTCACAGCCTTCAGGATGCTGGTGGCCTTCTTGGCCACCTGGGCACAGTACTGGCTCATCTTCAGTGAGCTGTGCAACCAACTTGTGCAGACCCTGTGACGCTCAGCACTCTATTCCACGGGCATGGAGATCATCTCCCCATCGCCACAGGAGTTAATTTACGTCACAGACATCTCTTCATTTTATCCATTTGACAGAACCCCCCAAATCTTCCCTCCCCAGGCAGCTTCACAGAGTGACAGGTCGCAAGGCGCAAAGTGTTTAAACGCTCTGAAATATCTTGAGGCTGCCCTCACCATCAGACCTGTGAAGGGAAGCTCTTCAAGGCACCTCCCCACCCATCCCAGGAGACCGAGGGGACACAAACAAAAGCCATACTTCATCACTCGCTGAAATGGCACCATCTCCATATGCAAATGAGCTAGTTAATTCCTTGCAAGTTTCACGTTAATTATTACCCTTTATCAGTTTCAATATCAGTGTCATGTCTGCAGTTCTGGGGCGACTTGTTGGCGTGGTTGGAACAGCTGCTTTGAGAAATGTGGAGTGTAAATATTTATGGGTTGAAAGAAGAGACTTTGTCATTTAATGAGCTCTACTGATGGCTCTCACCCTGCCTCACTCCAGACTTCTGAGAACCACTTTTCTGTTGGTTTCTTCTGGAGACAGCGAAACGCTTCCTACGTGCAGGGAAACTGCCACTCACCGCTTCTGCTTTCCCGGCACAAAATACCAAACATGCAACATGTGCAGGGAGATGATTTTCCACAGAGGATTTTCCTCTTTCTCTTCATAGAATCACAGAATTGTCTCAACTGGAAAAGACCTCTAAGATCTTCAAGCCCAACTGTCAACCCACCACCACCATGGCCATCCGGGCATGTCCCAAAGTGCCATATCCACACATTTCTTGAACACTTTCCATGAGGGGCCTAAAATTTGAGCCAGGATTCAAGGTGTGGCTTCACCAGTGCACACTACAGGGACACAATCACTTCCCTACTCCTGCTGGTCATGCTACTGCTGATCCAGCCCTGAGGAAAAGGACCTGGGATTCTAGGTGATGAAAAGCTCAAGCTGAGGCTGCAGTGTGAGTGCAGCCCAGACAGCAACTGTGTGCTGGGCTGCAGCAAGAGCAGCTGTGGGCAGCAGGGCAAGAGAGGGGATTCTGCCCCTTTACTCTGCTCTCCTCACACCCCACCTGCAGCACTGTGTGCAGCTCTGCAGCCCCCAGCACAAGAAGGACATGGAAGTGTTGGAGCCAATGCAGAGGAGGCCACCAAGATGCTCAGAGGGCTGCAGCAGCTCTGCTATGAGGACAGGCTGAGAGAGTTGGGGCTCTGCAGCCTAGAGAAGAGAAGGCTTCCAGGAGACCTAGTAGAGCCTTCCAGTATCTGAAAGGAGCCAACAGGAGGGCTGAGGAGGGACTATTCACAAGGTCTTGTAATGAGAGGATGAGGAGGAATGGGTTTAAACTGGCAGAGGGGAAATTTAAACAAGATGTAAGGAGGAAGTTGTTTGCAGTGAGGGTGGTGAGACACTGGCACAGGTTGCCCAGGGTGGTGGTGGATGCTGCCTCCTTGGACGTGTTGAAGGCCAGGCTGGATGAGGTCTTGAGCGACCTCCTTTAGTGGGAGGTGTCCCTGCCTATGGCACAGGAGGGTTGGAACTGGTTGATCTTTGAGGTCCCTTCCAACCTAAACCATTCTATGATTCTCTTATTCTATGTTTGTGGCCTTTTTAGCCCCCTGAGCTCACTGCTGGGTCATCTTCAGTTGCTGTCAGCTACCACCTACAGGTCCTTCTATGTCAGGCAACTCTGCCCCAAGCCTGGAGCACTCTAGGGGCTGTTGTGACTCAAATGCAGGATTCAACACTTAGTCCTGTTGAGATTCATCATATTAGCCCTGGCCCATTGATCTAACCTGGCCAACTCTCCAGAGCCTTATATATTCACTGATCCAGAAGATGGTTTGGATTGGAAAGGACCTTAAAGACCAACTTGTTCCAACTCCCTGCCATGGGCAGGGACATCTAACACTAGGCCAGGTTAATCAAAGCCCCATCCAACCTGGTTCTGAACACCTCCAGGGAAGGGACATCCACAGCCTCCCTGGACAACCTTTTCCAGTGTCTCACCTTTCTACTCTCAAGCATATGCACACCCTCATTCATCTTAGTGTCATCTTCAAACTTACTGAGGGTCCCTCAATGTCCTAATCCAGATCATTGATAAAGACATTAATGAGAACTGGTCCCAGCACTCTGCCCTGGGGAACACCACTTGTAATGTATCACCAAGTAGATTTAAGCCTATTGCAGAATCACAGAACCTTAAGAGGTTAAAAGAGACCTCCAGAGACCATCAAGTCCAACCCCTCTGCCAGAACAGGATCCCTAGAATAGTTTGCACAGGAACACAACCAGCTAGAGTTTGAAAGTTTCCAAAGAAGGAGACTCCACAACCTGTCTGGGCAACTTGCTTCAGGGTACTGTCACCCTCACTGAAAAGAAGTTTCTCCTCATGTTGAGATGAAACCTTCCCTGTTCCAGTTTGTAGCTGTTGCTCCTTGGCTTATTGCTGCTGAGCACTGAAAAGAGATCGGCTCCAGCCACTTGACACCCACCCTTCAGATATTTGTACACATGGATCAGATCTCCTCTCAACCTTCTCTTCTCCAGACTAAACAGCCCCAGGGCTCTCAGTCTCTCTCCATAGGGGAGATGCTCAAGTCTCCCAGTCATCCTTGTGGCTCTCTGCTGGACTCTCTCCAGCAGGTCCCTGTCTCTCCTCAACTGGGAAGCCCCAAACTAGACACAGTATTCTAGGTGTGGTCTCAGCAGGGCAGAGCAGAGGGGAAGAAGAACCTGCCTAGACCTGTACGCATTGATCAGATCTCCTCTTTGTCTTCTCTATTCCCCACCACTCTTTGTGCCTAGCCATCAGCAACTTTTTAACCCAACAAAGCACCCACCCAGCCAAGCCACGTGCAGCCAGCTTGTCCAGGAGGACATTGTTGGTCCTGTGAAGAGTCCTGTGTGCTCCTGTTTGTAAGAATCGACACATTGTAAAATGATTAAATGAATAAATATTCGGCCATACGTATAAATGACCTATCCTGGGGGACAAGAGCCATTATTCACCCAGCAGAACGCATCTCAAGGAAAGCAATGAAATTAATCAGAGGGC